>PVIH01015116.1:0-50882 GCA_004025045.1 Sigmodon hispidus
CATCTGTGCTCTCACCTGCACCATCTGTGTTCTCACCTGCACCATCTGTGCTCTCACCTGCACCATCTGTGTTCTCACCTGCATCATCTGTGTTCACACCTGCACCATCTGTGTTCACAACTGCCTCATCTGTGCTCTCACCTGCACCATCTGTGCTCTCACCTGCATCATCTGTGTTCACACCTGCACCATCTGTGTTCACACCTGCATCGTCTGTGCTCTCACCTGCATTTTTGCAGTTAGTTTCTGGATCTCCAGGACCAGCTGCTGCTCCACCTCCAGTGTTAAGGTTGCCTCTGAAGCCTGTCTGGACAGATCTTCCACTGCTCGAAGTATAGGCTTTAGGTGGAAACAGAATAAGGGCTCAGTTCAGGCCAGGCCTCTCCCTTCCCTGTTCCCAGGCCACTCACAGGCAAATCCTTCTGGATCAGGAGCAGGAAAGAACCGGGGGCCCATGCTGCCAAGTGCTGCTGAGCTCTGCCCATGAACCAGAGCAAGGTGGTCTGTAGGGTACAGAGACCCAGAGCAACAGGTGCAGGTCCTGGAGGCAAAGAGCATAGTATTTTTAGGGTCCGCGGGCTACCTCAGGAAAAGGGCAGCTTGAGAACAGAGGGAAGGAAAAAGCTATTAACTGTTCTGTCTCCTACCCCACCCAACAGCTGTCTCACCTGGAAATAGACTCAGGCTATGTTCTGACCTAGGCTCTCGTAGGGTATCCAAGAGTGGAGGGAAAAGCCGCTGTAAAAGCTCAGCAGTATGGGATAGTGATGCAGGGCTGCTCTGACCTGCCAGGGATGATCCCAAGGCCTGGCAGAACCCTGGAATGACAGAATATAGCCTTAAGTGGGGGGCAACCTGGCCCTTGGGCCACCCCAAATGTCCCTTTCTCCTTACCTTGATCCCAGTTCCAGATAAGAGACTGATGAAGTAGGCTGTGACACAAAGATGTCAGCTCCTTTTCACACTCTTGAGGCAGGGATGCTAATGGGAAAAATGGTGGGACTGTGAAAATAAAACCTCCCTGTTTACAGCCTCTGCCCCCTACGTTTACCCTCTAACCACTCAAATCAGGGTGGAAAGTCAGGCACAGTGGCTCTCAGCCCGTGGGTAGCTGAGACTGGAGTTCAAGGCCAGTATGGACGACACAGTAAAAACCTATCTCAGAACAAAGATGGCTGTGGGAAGCAAAGTAGCCTTGGAAACCTTAACCTATAAACCCAGAAAAGTTCATTCTAAAGGACCCGATCTTGCCTACAGGGTGAGTGAGCTGACTAGGGTAAAGGGAGAGAGATACCCTCACCACAACCCCCAAATGCCAGCTTGGCTCCCTCCACTCACCTTGACCCAGTGCCTGACTCAGCTTTTGTGCCACTGCTCTGGGGTCCCCCCAGGGTCCCACACGAAGGTCCAGACTCTGAGCACATGCTGCCCACAGCAAGGTCCAATACTGGCTCCACAGGGCTCCAGGCCCTCCAAGCCTCAGTCCGCTGCTGGCGGTGCTAGCCACGCCCCCTATTAGACCCAGCAGCCCTGGCAGAAGCTCTCGCTCCCCATCGCACTGCCCACGGAGTTGGTCTTGCAAGCCGGATCCTCCAAGGGCCTCAGCCAGCCTATGTGCCAGCTGACAACCCCGCTCTGCAGCCAGGAGGTGGAGCACACGGGCTGCGGGGAATGGGCGCGCGGCCCCAGGGATGCAGCTCACGGCTTGTCCCTGTAGCGTGTGGTAGAAGGGAAGGACCAGCAACAGTTCAGCTAGTTGGGACGTCAGGCCCAGGCAGGCGGGTGCCCGGCCTATGGTGCGAAGCTGCTTCTCGATGGCAGCATCCAGGCACCGGGCTGCTAGCCCGACCGGGCGAGCTAGGAGAAGCGTCTCCGTGGGGACCGGGATGCTAAGGCGCAGAGCCGCCCCACGCGAAGGGCACAATTGCAGATCGCCGTGCAGCTGCTGCAGGGAGAGGGCACTGGCCGATGAGCTGGAGCGGAGCAGCCGAACGACCGCCTGCAGGTGGCGGGCGCAGTCCCGGGCCCGCAGAAGCTGCTCCCGCTCGCGGTGCAGACGCAGTAGCGCGGCCCGGAGCCGCTGCAGAGCGAAGGGCATCGGGCCAATTGGAGATGCGGACTCCCACAGCTGTCGGTCCAAGTCCGGGCGCGGGAAGCTCTCCGCAGCCAACAGCCCCGGCCCTCCGCGATTCCCCTCGCCCCGCTCATTTCCAGTGCCCACGGGATGCTCCCACGACGGGGGTAGGTTAGAGAGAGGAGGCAGAAGGCCACCGGAGCGAGGCGCCCGGGCCATAGCAAGTTGAGTACCAAACGAACCTAACGCCCACCGCCTCCTGCATCCCGCGGCGCTCCACTCCCGAGGGCTCCGGGACTCACCAGCTTGCAGCCGGAAGTTTCATGGCCTCGCTCGCTTTCCGTAGCCGCAGCATCTGCCCCTAACAAAGATGGTTACATGCTCACTCTTTCCCAGTCCTTAATGGGCATCAAAATCTAGCCAGACTTTCACTTTCTTGCTGACGGGAGGTGGCGCTGATGCCAAATGTTGTTAAGCGAGGCAAGTTAGGTGAGTGGTGTGAGCAGACGGTAGGGAGCTCAGGAGAGGCGCCGCTTAAATCTCCCAGGGTCTGGACATTTTCAGTAGAATTTTAGGCTTTAGGTGGAGGATGGGGCCTCTGGCCTCTCCATCTCGGGCTCCCTGATGTATCACCTTCCTTCCCTGCGGTCTGGCTGCCATCTGGGGGACCCCGGGTTCCGGATTTTGCAAGGAATTTTGACAGAAAAGAGGAAAAAAACGAGATCCCAGCTTCCTTTTGTCTTGATCGTTGCCTTCATGTTTGTTTGTGGGTTTGTGGTTGTCTTCTTCTGTTTTCTCCTCTTTGAGTCTCACTTTGTATGTTTCTGGCTAGCCTGGGACTCGCCATGTAGACCAGACTGGTTTTGAACTCACATTGTCTGCCTGCCTCTGCCTCCTATGTTGAAGTCCAGTGTGAGTGTGTGTGTGTGTGTGTGTGTGAGAGAGAGAGAGACCTCCGCCAGCCTCCTTCAAGATCTGTTATGTTTTGTTTTTCAGTTAGCTGCAAGTTTGGGGAACTAGCAGGTTCTGGCCCTACTCATAGAGATCTTAAGCGAAGGGACAGCTAGGGACCTTCAGTCTGCTACTGATATAATCCCCAAAGCAGGTAAAATTAAGCATTTGAAGGTCTCATGGTTGAGGACTAGGCATTGGTTGCAAGTGCCTTTGGAAAAATAGTATAAACAGAGGGCAATTTGAGCAAAAAATGCTAAAGCAAGGAAAAGAGACTACAGCCCAGCACTCAGCAGACTGACACAGGAGGATAGCCGTGAGGTAGCGGACTCCTGGCCAAATAGTTTCAGGCTAGTTTGAGCCACAGTGTTAGACCTAGTCTTTGAGAGTGGCTAGAAAGGTCTCAAGGGTTTAGACTTCCTGAAGTATACGGAACAGTCACTGAGGGAAAGACAAAGTATCAGATATGGGGGCATTGGTAGGCTAAATTTTCAGTTGTTTTCTTGGTCATTTCCTGATTTATTTCTGGAATCTCAGTTAACAAGTCGTCAGGCTAAGGATAGAGGTCACATAGGGCATTGGCCCCAGCCTCAGGATCATGAGCCCGCCCTCCCTCCCTCCCCCAAAGTCAACAAGTTTAAAAATTAGTTAGTTAAAGCTGAAGGGCTGCCTCTGATTATGCAGAGGACCCCTGTTCAATTTCCAGCACCCATATCAGATGGCTTGAAACAACCTACAACTCCAGTTCTGAGGGGGTCTGATGTCTCTGGTTTCTGAGGGTACAGCACATATCTGCACATGACCCCCCACACACATATAATTAAAAAATAAAATCTTTAGAAGTTATTTTTAATTTGTTTTTTAACACAGACATGTTTGCTTAATAAAAGAATTCTTGAGAATCCTTTTATAATTCTTCTTTAATGGCAAACATTCACTACAATGGTGTTTATTTGTCTGTTAGTTTTTGAGAGGGTTTGTGAGGTGACTCAGGCAATAAGAGCACTTGATTCTAAAACTGAAAACCTAAGTTTGATCCCTGAAACTCATATGATGGAAGGAGAGAATCACAGACACACACAGACACACAGACACAGACACACACACAGACAGCCCCTCCAATAATAATGAATAAAGTAAAAACCCTTTTATTCAATGAATTAGCATTATTTTGTGGAGACACCAGTCACAACTAACACAGTTTGTCATATATGAGATGTATAAACAGGGAGAACTGAAGAATTAAAAGGTTTTTCTTTTTTTTTTTTTTAAATTAACTTTTTATTTTTATTATTTTAATATTTATTTATTTTATGTGAATTGGTATTTTGCCTGAATATATAACTGTGTAAGGGTATCAGGTCTTGGAATTACAGACAGTTGTTAGCTGCCATGTGGATGCTGGGAATTGAACTCAGGTCCTCAGGAAGAACAGTCAGTGCTCTTAACCACTGAGCCAATTCTCCAGCCCAACTTTTTATTTTTATGTGCATTGGCGTTTTGCCCCTGGAACTGGAGTTACAGACAGGTGTGAGTTGCCATGTGGGTGCTAGGAATTGAACCTGGATCCTCTGGGAGATCAGCTGGTGCTCTCCAGGGAGAGAGAAGAAATTCACTGTTATAAGTGGAGAGACAGGGTCACCCCGAGAGGCCCTATTCTGTCTTAGAAAGAAAATGAAAAATAATACTCCCCTTTTCAATGAAAATTAAAATACATTAATAAATATCATTCCCATCTAAAACTGCAATTACAGAGTTAACATGCAGAGGGTTGGTTTTTGTTTTTTTGTTTCTGGTTTTTTTTTGTTTTTGGATCTGTATGTGCTTTCTTTTCTGCCATTTCTGCAAGGTCTTAATCCCTAACATCAAGGTCATTTTGATAATATATCAAGGCTCTTGCTAGAATGTAAACTATACATACTTGTCCTCTTAATTGAAATGACTATGGAGTCTACAAAGATCATGTTGTAACCAGAGTAATCCTACGAGAAAGTCACAGGGGAACTGGGGCTATATCTGATCCAATGCTAAGGTTATAATTGTATGAGGGTCTATGCCATTGCTAACCAGGTATGTGTGAAATGTGTAACTCACAAAGGGAGTCCCGGAAACTGACCAGATTCCTTAGGCTCCTCCCTTCCCAGGCATATTAAAGTAGCAGGGACTGTTGAGCTGCATGGAAGAGCAGAGACAAGATGATCTCACTGGGGGCTGGAGAGATGGCTCAGCAGTTAAGAGCACCGTCTGCTCTTCCAGAGGACCCGGGTTCAATTCCCAGCACCCACATGGCAGCTAACAACTGTCTGTAATTCCAGTTCCAGGCAAACACCAAGGCAAATAAATAAATAATAAATAAAGTTTTTTTTTTAAAAAAAAAAAAAAAAAAAAGATGATCTCACTGGAGGAGGCTCAGACCAACCGAGCCAGCTGGAGAGGACCCTCTCTAGCCTGTTGAGCTGCCCGCAGGCAGTGCAGTGTGCCCAGATGTCCAGCTTTCATGAGCTGTCACCCATGTTGAGGTGGTTCACCTTTAAGTCATCTCTGCTCCTGTAAATAATTCCAATAAAACTCATTGTTTCACCAAGCTGTACTTTGGTAGTATCTTTATGTTCAACTACTGTGGGCTCCTTACCTGGGATGAGTAACATGTACTCGCATCTCCCAAGGAATAGGCATACCCATATTTCCACCCCAATGTCCTCCATCCAATCTATACCACTCAAGACTACTTCTTAGGGTTAGTCTATTCCAGCCTTCTCTGTTGTTTTTGTTATTTGAGGCAGGGTCACTGTGTAGCCTTAGCTGGCCTGGAACTCACAATGTAGACTAGACAAGTCTCCAGTTGATAGCAATCAGCCTCTGCGGTGGGATAGAAGGTGTGTGCCAGCATGCCCGCTTGCCTTCCTCTTTTGCTCTCTTGTATTCTCCACCTTTTCTTTCGGCCTGTCAGCTGCCCTCCCTTCTCCAGGAAGCCAGTCTCCTGTCCAAGAAGCTGGTGGCAGAGGAGGAGTTTATGAAACACAAAGTCAAGAAGAAACGACACAAGAGCAGCTAGGGTGTCTGTGTTGGGGTGGGGGTCCAGAAGACTTGTCAGGGTGGGGCTCAGTGTGATCTGCAGTGGGGGCCCTTGCCAGGTGAGCTCTAAGGGCTTGGGAATCAGAGAGTCTTCCGGTGGCTACCAGAGCAGTGGCAGGAATTCATTCCACTGTGTGCTTGACTGGACTCGCTTCTTCCTTACTGAGAGGCCTCCGGCTCTCCTGTCTGCTTTCTCAGAGAGCGGTGGGGTTGGACAGATGGCTCAGCAGCTAGGGGTGCTTGCTGCTCAATTCCAGAGTTCAGATCCCAGGACTCACAGAACAAAGCGGGGGGGTCTGCAAAATATCTGCAGTGTGAGTACTGAGGGATCCCATGCCTTCTCTGGCCAAAGTACATACTCCAAAACAAAGTAGGTGTAACCACTCATATATGTGTATACACACATAAGTAAATCTTCTGAGTTTTTATAAGTTCGATATTCTATCATCTATCTACGTACCAACCATTTCTCTCTCTGTGTCTTTCTTTTTGTCTCTCTCAGTCTCTGTCTCTGTCTCTGTCTCTGTCTCTCTCTCTCTCTCTGTGTGTGTGTGTGTGTGTGTGTGTGTGTGTAAGAACAACTTGCAGGAATCAATTTCCCCTTCCACAATGTGGGTCCTAGGGAAGGGATGAGACTTTACAGCAAGTTCCTTTATCCATTGAGCCATATTATTGTCCCAAAAATAAATGTTTAAAATGATGGTCTGGTGTAGTTGGAAGTTCCTTGGTCCCACCTAGCCCTGAGGTATGGACGAATCTCTTCCACTTGCAATCCCAAAGCCATTTATAAAATAATTGACTCAGGGGCTTAATATGATAGGAAATTCTGGGCTAGTAGTTCAGACTTATTATTAACTAGCTATTTTGCCTAAATATAACCCATAATTCTTACCTATGTCTGGCCACGTGGCTCGGTACCTTTGCTCAGTGAAGCATTTTCATCTTCCTTCCTCTGCATCTGGCTGGCATCTGTTGCTCTGCTTTTTCTCTTCCCAGAATTCTTCTAGTTTGGTTGCCTTGCCTCTGCTTCCTGTCTGTATTGGCCAATCAGCATTTTACTAAACTAATATGAGTAACACATCTTTACAGCATACAAAAGCGTTATCCCATAGTCTGGAGAGATTGCTTAGTAGTTAAAGCAATTGCTGCTTCTGCAGAGGACTCTGGTTCAGTTCCCAGCACCCACAAAGGCAGCTCACAACTGTTTTTAACTCCAGTTCCAGGGGATAAAGTGCCATCTTCTGGCCTCTGAAAACACTGCACTCATGAGTTCACACCCATACACAAACACATATATACATAATTAAAAGTAAAATAAATCTTGGTACCAAGTGTGGTGGTTTATGCCTTTAATTCCAGAGTTTGGGAGGCAGAGACATGCAGGTCTCTGTGATTTCAAGGCCGGCTTGGTCTACGCAGTGAGTTCTGGGACAGTCAGAATTAGGTAGGGAGAACTTGTCTCAAGGAAAATAATTCTTTAAAATTTTGTGAGGCTGGGCAGTGGTGGTGCATGCCTTTGATCCCAGCAATCAGGAGGCAGAGGAAGTGGATCTCTCTGAGTTTGAGCGCAGCCTGGTCTACAGAGCGAGTTCTAGGACAGGTTCCAAAGCTATACAGAGAAACCCTGTCTCTTTGTAGACAATAAAACAATAAAAGAATAATAAATGAGGATACTCACAATCCCCACCCCATGGAGTCATGGGAGTAGATGAGTTAGTACATGATTCGTCACACTCCATGTAGTTAAATACAAGCAACCTCATCGTGACTGTGGTGCCACAGGATTGAGATCAGGCTGCAGAGATGGCACAGTGGCTCAACACATTTGCCACCAAGCCTGAAAACCTGAGTTTCATCCCTGGAACCCACATGGCTGACTTCTGACCTCCACACATGTCCTATGCCCCCTCCCCACATCTACAGACTCAGACAGACAGACAGACAGACACACACACACACACACACACACACACACACACACTCATTATGTTACCCTGGCTGGCCCTGAACTTACTATATGGATCAGGATAGAATTTAACTTTGCCTTCTGAGTGCTGAGATTGAAGGTATGTACCACTGTACCTAGCACAATAAACATACGTGGTTTTTTTTTTTGTTGTTTTTTTTTTTTTTTCAAGACAGGGTCTCACTATGTAGCTCTGGCTGTCCTGAAACTCACTATGTAGTTCAGGCTGGCCTTAAACTCACAGAGATTTGCTTGTCTCTGCCTCTTAAGTGCTGGGATTAAAGGCATCACCACTACTCCCCGCCAAAGTTCTTTATTTTTATTTTTATTTTATGTCCCTGGAACTGGAGTTACAGATAATTGTGAGCCATCATGTGGGTGCTGGGAATTAAACCCAAGTTCTCTGTAAGAGCAGCCAGCACTCTTAATTACTATGCCATTCCTCCTTAAAAAAGGATGGAGAGAGAGAGGGAAGGGGAGAGGGAGAGGAGAGGAGAGAGAAAGAGAGAGAGAGAGAGAGAGAGAGAGAGAGAGAGAGAGAGAGAGAGAGATTTTCTGAGGGCATCAGAGGGGACTGAAGTCCTGAAGTCCTCCAAGGCTCATAGCAGGAACTATACAGATGTTCAGACTTGGAGACTGTAGCAGAGTCAAAGAGACCGTGGAGTTTGTTCTGCCTTTTAGCTCTAGAGAACCCATAGGTCAGCAGAGCACTGTGTTGGGAGTGGGGGTGGGGGTGGGGTTGTCCCAGTGATGGACAATGGCTAAGTCACACCCTTTGACTTGATGAATGCTCACACTCCCTCATCTCAGTCAGGGATGTTCTAGATACAATTTTGCTTGCTCCTAGCTGTGGTAACATTTCCTGTCTGTGTTGTTATACACCTTCTGACCTCTCTGGTGTTCAACAACGATCAAATTCCTACCTCCTCCCACTGCTGAAAGATTCTTCAAGGTTTGCATTTGGGAATTGCCCCACTTAGAGCTTGCCTGGAGCTAGACCGACTAACACAGGTCCACACTCCTTGATGCTGACTGGTAAGTCACTCCCCCACCCCACCCTAGAACAAGCTCTCTGCCACCAAGCTAAATCTCCAATCTTTTTCTTTTTGTAATTGTTAAAACATCTCTTTAACGTGGACAATCTTTTTAAATTGTTTATAATTTAGGACGTTGAAAGTACTGAAGCAGGGAAAGTTGGCAGTGATTAGCTGGGGTCCTTCTGCCTCTCAGTGTTTGCACTTAGTCCCTTCATTAGCACATAGAGGCAATCCCTTCATTAGCACATAGAGGCAATCCCTTCATTAGCACATAGAGGCAATCCCTGCCCCAGAGGACTGAAGGTAAAGGTTGAGAAACTCTCCATCCAGGTCGCAAACTGATTTTTGCCTGTACCTGTGCTGTGTATTTGTGATTCCTAGACGGAAAGAGGTATGTGAGTACATTGCTTTTTAAATTAATAAAATCCAGAATTCCTGGGACTGTGGATCTCCATGTGTGGAGACTAGAACCATCAACATAACCCAGAAAATTGATGGGTGCAAATACTCAAACACTTGATCTTGAGTTTCAATCAGACTGTGGAGCATTGGGCTCACAGCAATCCGTGTTCAGTAAGCCTTCTAGGTAATCACTGTTCACATTCTCAGGGAGAGAGAGAGAGAGAGAGAGAGAGAGAGAGAGAGAGAGAGGAGAGGGGTGTGTGTTTGCACTCACATACACTTGTGGAGGCCAGAAGAGTACAATAGATGTCCTCTATTGCTTGACACTTTTCTTTTAAAAAAAAAATTAAGGTAGTGCCTCATTATAAGGTTCTGACTGATCTAGAACTTGATATGTAAACCAGAATAGCCTCAAATTCAGAGATCCCCTATCTCTGCCCCTCCCCTGAGGCAGGCTTGCTGTGTCACCTGTGTGTATGGAAGGGTGGTGCAGTGGTTTTGAACATGACTGACAGAGTCTCAGCTCTCTATCAGTGGTCACAGTTTCTATCTCCTTCTGTTTTTCTTTCGGCTGCTGAGTTTATAAGGGTGTCTAGTCTGTAGTTCCAGTCACTAGGAGAATCACATGTCCCTTCTGTGCCTGCTCCCACACTTCTCCCAGCCCAGCTGGGAATTCTCTGCGGCTACCCTCTGCAGTAGCTCAAGACCTCTGCCAGTCTCTCATACCACCATGTCACCCTACCCTAAGCAGTGCTTCTTCTGCTGGCCTCTCTAAAGCCTTGCAGACGATGCCTTGTTTACAGCACAGTGCCACTGACTTCAATTTCCCTCTTGGACCGCTTGCCTCTCGCCCTAGACATCTTCTACTTCTTAGGGCTAGTATCTGGAGGAGTTAAAGGATGTGCTCTTGTTTTATGCCAGGGAGTGTTGGGGAGGGATGAACAACATGTCAGGCCTGGAGAAGTGGCACTTTCAGTTCCTGTGGGGTGCCTGGGTTTAGCTACCAGCTAATATGGGCTCACAACTGTCTATAACTCCAGTTCCAGGGGATCCAGCATTCTCTCTGGCAGTGTGGACACCAGGCGCACACACAGTATACATACATATGTGCAAACAAAACATTCATGTACCTAAGATGAAAATGAATTCATCTTTTTTTTTTTTTTAAGTGTTCCTGGTGTGGTGGCACATGCCCTGAATCTCAGCACTTGAGAGGCAAAGGCAGTCAGATTTTTGAGTTTAAAGACAGCTTGGTCTACAAAGTGAGTTCCAGGACAGCCAGGGCTACACAGAGAAACCCCGTCTTGAAAAACAAAACAAAGCAAAACAAAAGCTGTGTCAGAAAAGCATAAAGATGACACTGTGTCTTATCACCCACAAGGGCGGTGTCCTTGGTCTTCCCTAGCCCTAGACTAAGAGTCGGTCAGTTGGGCTGTTCTGCTAATTAATTACTTCGTTCATGTGTGAAGACACCAAGATCACTCCTGCCTTCCAGCCTTATCCACTCTCCCTGGAGTCTCCTACGCTTGGCCCTCCACCTGCAGCTGAGGCTCTAGCTGTGTGGTGGTCTCCTAGAGACTGGTAGGGTGGACCTGTAACTCCTGATCCCTCCCCAGTGTCTCTGCGTGAGGGTGATCAATGACCAGCCAAAGATGTCAGCAGTGGGGCCAGGCTAAGATGTCCTTGTGACAAGTCACAGGTGTGCCTGAGCTTCTCTTACCAGGTGTACCCTGCCCCCATAACCGGACAGAGGTCATGGAAGTAGAAACGTGTATGCCCTCTTTCCAGACATTGGTGTGATGCTGTGTCCCATCATAGAGCTCTTTGGTGTGTGTGTGTGTCCAGCCCCAGGTTGACAAGCTTGGTCTTCCAGCTTCTGCCTCCGGAGTGCTGGGATCACAGAGGTGCACCCACACTAGCGCTTACTTCAGGGTAAAGCTTAAGAGTTGGGAAAGAGGGGCTGGAGAGATGGCTCAGAGGTTAAGAGCACTGACTATTCTTCCAGAGGACCTGAGTTCAATTCCCAGCAAAACCACATGGTGGCTCACAACCATCTATGATGAGGTTTGGTACCCTCTTCTGTAAAACTGTATGCATAATAAATAAATAAATCTTAAAAAAAAAAAAAAGAGTTGGGAAAGAGAAGACACATAGGGAACAACCTAAAGTTTAGTGCTGAGGTTCAAAGTCTGCAGACAGAGTCCTGCGAACAAAAGTGGCCAGTAGGGGGTAGTGGCCGGAAGCCACCGCTAGAGTCCTGCCCACTTCCTCTCCACCCAGTGTCTCCCTCTCCACCCAGTGTCTCCAGGGAAGGTTCTTTGAAGGGTAGCTGATGAGCTGATGCCTGCATCCAAATCCTGACCTCAAGATTCTTTTGGAAAATGAGCATAGCCAGACACCTACCTTTTAGGGCTGCTACCAGGACTAAACGTTTTAAAGAAGCCACAAAGCAGCAGAACCTATTTCCCAGTGAGTAGCAGATTGCGTTGATTTGGGCTGCGGGCATCCTGGATTGAGGCACCTTGCAGCAGAGCGGCGGCTTTATTCTCAACGACTAAAAAAAAGCAGGAGTGTGGACCGAGGGACAGAACAGGGCTAAGTGGGCCTCTCCCCTCCACCCGGGAACCCAGACAAGGCCCTTAGCAGAGGTGAGGAGTCCAGGGCCCTGGAATTCAGGGCTGTCAGGGGCTTTGCTTTCAATCGTCCACCTGTATCTCTTCATCTGATAAGTGGGGCTCAGAACCAGGCCCTCTAGGGCCAGGGTCAGGGCTTGAAGCGCTGTCTGGTAGGGCCAGGCGGCACAGGACTCCCGGGGACAATGCACATAGGGAGGCCACGTCTGCGCGCATCTCCTCGACATCCCGCTTGAGCTTGGCGCGACGGTTTTGGAACCAAGTGACCACTTGCGCATTGGCCAGGCCCAGTCGCGCAGCCAGTCCGTCGCGCTCTGCCGGTGCCAAGTACTTCTGAAAGACGAATCTCCGCTCCAGCTCCAGCACCTGCTGTGCAGTGAACGCAGTGCGAGACTTGCGGCGTCTCCGGACACCAGCGCCAGGACCCGGCGCCTCGGGCGCGACTCTGCCTGCCAGAATGGGATGGAAATGTCAGTCTCCAGCTTTGGAGGAGTTGTCTGGGTGGAAAAACTCGGGTAGCAGGGCTCAAGCAGGTGTGGGGGAGGACCAGTACCACGATCGCTATACACTGGGTCAGGCCAGGGGTTCGAAAAGCAGCAGGCAGGCCTCTGGAAGTGCTGGCCACAGAGATAAGATTGCTCATGCTAGAGAGTGGGTGGGACTGACCAGAGGGGATCTGGTGGGGAGGGGGAGGGTCAAGGCCGTTGGAGAAGATCTTCTGACCCCTATTGGAGCTCCAGATTGCGCGTTGTAGTAGGTTAGAGGCTAGATTGAAGTTGGGTGACCCACCCGGCCTGGTGGCCATATAAAGCCTTCTGTTTATAGGTTCTTAAAAACACCAGTTTCCTCTCCGGGAGCCAAAGAGGGACACAGTGGGAGCCCGGGGAGGGAAGGGAGGCAGAGAGGTGGGTCCTGCGCCCAAGCAGCTGCAAGGACCTTCTTGCACAGAAGTAACCGGCTGGGGCTGGGGCTGGGGCTGGGGCAGGGGCTGGGGCTGGGGCTGGGGCTGGGGCTGGGTAGTTGAGAGGTCTCCGAAGCTGGCTGCCTCATCCTAGCCCTGCCTCACTTGTTTCTTGCCTTACAGCTCAAGCCTTTTGTCTTTTCCGCGGCCTTTCTTGGTCATGATTGTCCCGCATACAGCGAATGCACCAGCCCAGCCGGTCCCTAGATTGTTTTCAGCCTGGCGGTACCCGAGGCACTGGCGACCCCCTGGAGCAGCTGCAGGATCTAGAAACTAACGCTGGGGACTTGTGGAGCCCTAGATGCAACTCCTGACACCTGGGCAGAGGGCAGAGCTGGGTAAAAATGACCAGCCAGGGTTGGACAGACACACAGAGAAAGAGACAGAGAGAGAGGGAGAGAGAACTAAGTTCAAGTCCACCAGCGACCTTGCAGGCGTTGTACCTTCAGAAGGCTGAAGAGCGCGCGGGTCACGGCCCAGGAACGTTTTACTAGTCAGCTCCTCCAGCGCGCACAGGGGCGACGCAGGATCAGGGCTGGCCTCGGGAAGCTGTGGCGCAGAAGGTGCTCGGGGAATCATGCTCGGGCCTAGAATGTCTGCGATGCTGAAGGGTGTTCGGCGCTGGCGTCCAGAGTTCATGGCAAGCCGGGTTGTAAGGATCCCGCCTCCCGCTGATCTTGGTTCTACAGCCTCCTCGGCCCCCAGCGCTCAGCTTCCGATCTGGGCCCCCTGCCTGGGACCCGCCCCCTAGAGCTGGGTTGGAGCCCCATGTCCCCTCCTTCAGCACCCCCACCTCCCTCCCAGGGACGCAGTGGGTCTGGAGCCCGTAGGTGTCCAGGCAGCCTTATATTCTTCTATAGGGTGGAGAGAAGCGGGTGGCTTTTGGCTTTGAGATATAACCCCTTGCACATTCAAACTGCGCTTACTTTACAGGATTCTGCTTGCTGCTTGGCTCCCCGCGTTCGCTCTGGCTCATAAACTCCTGGGCAATAAAATTGCTTTCCCTGGCCCCAAGGGCTGGGGATTTGCAGAGTTCTTGGAAATGGGATGAGAGCTCATTGTGTTAGCTAGGAACTCGGTATCCTAACTTGGCCTAATCTTCCCCACCCAATCCTGGGGAAAGGTCTTAGAGCGTGCTAGTTAAAAATGGTTGGTATAATGTGAGTATCCAAGACCAAGAGAGAGCCTGGCCTAGTGGACCGACTGTCATAACAGGATGTCACAAGGAGTGGGGCAGGTGAGTCTGCCATGCTGTAGCCTAGAGTTCCCAGTAAGTTAAAACACACCAAAAAGCTTGCAGAGACCTGGGCTGGCACTATAGCTCAGGATGGGAACCTTGCTCCCGACGGCTGGTCTCCACAGTCTGCTCTTCTTTCTGGCTTGCAAGTGGGTCTTATCTTTGTCGTTTTATTAAGCTCTCATAGCTCAGGTGTGGTGTCCCTGTGGGGTCACTCTCCAGGGGAGACCCCTCCACCCCCGCCGCCAGGTCACAAAGCAGGTGGCACTGGTAGCTTAAAGGTGCCATCTCTGAGGTCTGCTCTGTTCCTTTCTTTTTGGATTCTCCGTCCCTTGCTCCCCCACATTTATTGTCA
Organism: Sigmodon hispidus; assembly: GCA_004025045.1. Lineage (NCBI taxonomy): Eukaryota > Metazoa > Chordata > Mammalia > Rodentia > Cricetidae > Sigmodon > Sigmodon hispidus. The sequence continues at coordinate 14,692 of PVIH01015116.1, forward strand.
TCTGGGTTAGCACTCTGTGATTATCTTGAGTTGAAATAAGGCAGCTCTGTGACAATGAAGTTGGATTAGGGAGACTGGACAGGCCTGGGTTCCCTTTCTATTATATCCATCTCAAATAGCTGAAGAGTTCACAGTCTATAGGCAAAGAGACTCAGCTACTCCCCACCCATGCCAATGTTCTTATTTTGTTATAAAAGTTGTTATTTTGAGTCAGGATCTCGCTATGTATGTAGCTCTGGCTGTCCTGGAGCTTACTATGTAGACTAGGCTGGTCTCAAACTTATCTGGGACTAAAGGTGTATGCCCACCACACGTGGCTTTTAGTTTTAACTTTACTTATGGTTGAGCCAGGGTCTCACTGTGTAGTGCAGGCTCTACCCAAAAATCAAAGTAGTCCTCCTGGGAAGACAGCCAGGACAAAACTAGTCTTCTATTTATGTTTGTTTTGTTTTGCTGACAGTTAAGTGAAAAACTAGAACCCTGCCCCCACCAGTCACCTTTTCTGCAGACTTCTGCATTTCACATATTATTCAGTGTCCACATGTGTATTCCCCAGGGCAAGGGTAACTAAGAATTGGGGTGCCCTAAATAGGATTTAGGAGATCCTGGGAACCTGGGCCAAAGACTCCTTGAGGATAAGACACTCCCCGTGATAGTAGGAGGAGTGTCTTCCCACTAAAGGGTTCCTCTGATGATGCCCTCAGCCTTCAGGCATCCATCCACATCCTCTGGAAGCCTGGGGGTGCTCTTGAAGCTCCGTGAGCCACTACAGAGTCAGAGAGCAGAGCCCGGCCATGGTAGAAAGCTGAGCTGCTTCAGAACCTTGTTAATTGGTTATTAATGGAGATGGGGAGGGGAGGGAGGGCAGCAGAAAGTCTCTGCGGCGGCAGCCTTCAGTCCTCAGCATGATCCTTGTGCTTTCACTTAATCTGCAATTAAATCAGATCCCAGGAGGCAGGGGGAGCTGCCCTGAGCACCCCAGTCCTGTCGCCCAAAGACACTGCAGCCTTCCCTCATGTGTCCATTATGTGGCTTTTATGTCCTTTTTACCTCTGCTCTCAATTACGTGTGTGTGTGTGTGTGTGTGTGTGTGTGTGTGTGTGTGTGTGTGTGTGTGAGAGAGAGAGAGAGAGAGAGAGAGAGAGAGAGAGGGAGGGAGGGGCTCTCCGAGGGGCTTTGGCACCCTCTCCTCCCTTTAGCAGATGGGCTCAGGTAATGGATGGGAGGTCCTCAGACACAAGTTTAGGGGAGGACAGGCTAACACAAGGACATCCTAATGCCTAGAGACTAGTCTAGACTATCTTGGGGCCATTGAGGGAGCTTCTCCTGGCTAAGCATCTGGAATATGAGCTGGGGAGAAACCGGATCCACAGAGGGGGACCAGAGGAGGAGGGTGATTAATGAGGGGTAGTAAGAGATTAAACCTGAGTTCTAGGCTTGAGGAGAGTGCTCAGCTGCCTCTTCTACTTTTCCCTGCAGAAACTGGGAAGCGCAGTTCCTGGTGCCCAGTTGTTTTGCACCCATGGGTCCGGCACTCCAAGGTCTTAGAGGACCCAGAGCATCTTCACTTCATTCTCGGGCACTTCTCTGGTCTCCAGTCTTCTCTGTCTCTCCGACACGTCGGGGGCCTTTTAAATCCCTCTTAGAGTATAAGATGGGACGCTCACACTCAGCCCTTCATTCCCTTCAGACACAAACCTGTCACCTAATGGCTGCCCCACCCCGGCCATTCTGGCTTGCTATTCCCCGTAGGCATTTAGGTCTATTCAGTAAATGATTGTCAGTCTCAGAGTGCCTCACCCCACAAAGTTCCTTTTGAATTCTGAGTTAAAAGCAAGCTGGATTGAAGGCCGCCCAGAACAACCCTATAGGGGCAGTGGACAAAGGACCTTGTCAGAAGTCGTGTTCAGTGGCACCCACTTTTAATCCCAGCAATGGAAGGTGGAGGCAGGCAGATCTCTAGGTTTTGAGGACAGTCTGGTCTACATAGTAAACTCCAGGTCAGCCAGGGCTACTTAGTGAGACCCTATCTCAACAACAACTAAAGTATTTTTAGAGGCTGGGAATATAGGTCAGTTGGTAGAGTACTTGCCTAGCACACCCGCACACAAAGAAAAAAGAAAAGAAAGAAACCCAAGCAAGCTATGCTTCTGGGTTGTTTCTTTGCGGGGCTAGAGTCTTCTCATATAGTTCAGGGTGGCCTATTAAACTCAGCAATCCTCCTGCCTTAACCTCAGAGTCACTTACACTCAGCTTGGGGCAGCTTTGTCAGACTGTGTATCTAAGTGGTGACCAGATCCGCTCGGTTCTGGAGTTGAGTTCCATTGAGGTCTGAACCCCTCACCCCCAGAAGCATTGGCCTGATAACCCAGTACAAAATTCGAGTGACCTTGGGGTCAGGGTGGGAAAGGAAAGGGAGTCGGAGGCTGCAAAGCAGCATCAGCAACCACTGGAGATGCCGCTACCTCAGTGCAGACAAGACAAGACAAGGCTTTGGCAACCGCCCACCATCCGTTCCAAACCCTAACACCTTCAGCTGTCCCGAGCCTCAAAGCGAAGGCCACATTTCCAGGTGTGGGTGCTCAGGACCCCAGAGCTAGACCGCCTTAGTCTTCAGACCCCCCTTAATTAAAACAAAACAAGTGCGTGCGCGGGGGAGGGGGGGCACGGGTTTCACGTGCTCTCGGGTTTAAAGCTGTTTCTTGAAAAATCTTATTTAAAAAAATTATGCTTTGAAAATTTAACTCTTTGTATTTTGATCATATTCAACCCTGGTTCCTCCGATTTCCTTCTGTTGCTGAGCGAGCAAGCACCTTTGCAGAATGCAGAGGGGAGAGGCGTGACTCGTGCAGACTGTGGTCTAACTTCTGTGGTGTCTCAGCGCCTTCCTCCTGCCCATCCCTCCGTAAGAAACTCAGGGTGGGTGTGCACCCTGGGTGCGATGCTGTCGAAGACTGAAGGCTTTAGATTGGAATGGTAGTGGGGATATTTAACCCAGCATGAGCTGCTGCTGAGGTCAGCTTCTGAGAACAGTGGTTCTGCATGGGGGAGGGGTCCCTGGAGGAGGCGGGACTGTCCTCCACCCCTCCCCACATACCCCAGCTTTATAGGAATGAGGCAGGGAAGCGGGAGGCTCTGGGGATGCATCCCCACCCAGATCCCTGTGTTTCCAAACGCTCAAGCACTTTTTATTGCTGGAGACAGTTCACTCTGTAATCCTTACAGGCTGGGCCCAGAACTCTTGGTAATACTCCTGCCTCATTCCTAATGTTGGAATTTATAAACGAAAGTCACTTGACCTAGCACATCTTCTGTAATACTTTTGCCTGGGCCCTATGTTCTCCATGTGTCCCAAGGACTTGGTGAGGTTTCCAGATAATATAATGAAAGTCGAAAAGTTCCCGAAGCAAGTCGTAGTAGCACGATTTTGGGTTGTAAGAAAAGACTCTGAGCCAAATATCAGGGGAAGGCTGAAATATCAGAGAGTGGAAGCACCCAGCTGTCTTGCAACTTCCTCAGCCTCGCTCCTGCTTGATTCTGCCACTTGCTTCTGTGTCTGCCTGGTTTCTAGAGCCCTTATACACTCTATCCCATCCAGATTAGGATTAAAAGTGTGCAGCCTTGAACTCACAGAAACAGAAGTTCTGTCTCTGGAGTTATGGGATAAAGGATGTTGGTTACCACTCCCGGCTTTCCCTGTGCTGGGATTAAAGGTGTTTATCCTTGTATTCAAGGTGTGTGTGATTGACTCAGCTGTTTATCAGTTGTATTTAAGTATCAAGGATTTGACTGTGGTCTCTCTGATATCCCAGGATTTATTAAAAATTTAACATATATCCACAGCAAGCTTAGGTTTTCTTAGTTCATGTGGGCTGCATTCATTGACAGCCTCCACCTCAGCTGTATACCAAGACCCCCTTGAACTCTAGGAATCAGCTTTCAGTTATCAAGATTAGGCTTTATCCCCTAAACTTACACTGTCTGCCCACTGCCAACTCAGGCTAGAGGCTAATCCCTAATTAGGCTGTAGCCTGAAGCTTCCTTCAGAAAGTTCTAGGTGTGGCTTCGGGCCTGTTCAGGATTTTGTTTGAATACAGGGTTTCTTGTATTAGTGGTCCTAGCAGTGTAGACCAGGCTCAGCTCAAACTCAGAAATTTGCCTGCCTTTGCCTCCTGAGTGCTGGGACTAAAGGAGTAGCACCTATGCTTGGTTTTTTTTTTTTTTCTCTTCCTTTGGGTGGGGGGATACTTTCTAACTCTCCCACATAGCTATCCATAGAACCAGGGTACGGGCTGGGATTATTGCCAGAGCCCAGGATGTAGAGTGGGCTTTTAGAGACAAGATATGCTCTCCTGACCAAGCCCTTCTTCCGTGAAGCTCCTTTCCCACTAAAGTTCCTCTTGCTGTCTTCCACCTCAGCTTCATGGACTCCCATCCCTAAGGCTAGCGTCTCTATAGATAGCTGTACTGGGCTCACATCTGACCCACTAAATGCCATTTGTGGGGTCTTCTTTCTTGTCTCTATTTTCCAGGCCACAGAACCAGATGCAATCATTTGGATTTTCCTTAAATATTACTCTTCCTCCTCTTCAGCCCTGTAATGGCCACACGCCCCTACCTGGACATGATTTGTGACATTTCTGCTGAGGCTCATACCATATACTGCAGGACATGAGGATGGACAGCAAGAGTTTCCATCTAGACAGCCTTCCCTCTCCAAAAAGGACAGGTCTCAGTTCGATGTGGCCCTCTACCCCTCTCCTTCAGCTAGTCACTGAGGTCATCTGGTAGATAAAGGAGACCCTCCCTCCCTGTGAGAACCAGGAGACTGATGACGGACCAAGACACAGGCCAGAGCTTGAGTGTGCAGTGTGGTTAAGAAAGAAGATGAAATATGCTTTTTAAAAGCTTTTATTTCAAAAAATAAAGGCACAGTTAATTTCACATAAATATCTGGGGAGGGGTGGGAAGGGGTGGAGAAGCCTGGCCTCTACCTCCTCTTCTCTTTCACACTGTATTGTAAGAGCAAAGGAGATGGCTGAGGAGAGAAGGGAAAACAGAAATGAGGAGGCTGTTAATTAGCATCTGCAGGCCCTCAGCCCACCGCAGCTGGCTCACCTTGCCAAACCAGCGGGACAGCCACAGCTGCTTCATGGTCATGTGATCAGGAAGAACCTCATTGTCAAAAAGGAGCTGGACCTAAGAGGAAGATTGGCAGGGAAGCATTCTTGGTAGTGCTAGGCAGAGACTCTCCCCTGGACCCTGTCCCTGTGCATTCATGTATGTGTGTCCTTATGTACACTGTCTGTGGAGGGCAGAGAACAACTCTGGGCGTTGTTCCTCAGCTCCATCCACCTTCTTTCTTTCTGAGACAGGTTCTCACTGGCCTGGAACTCACTAAGTAGGACAGGCTAGCCCCAGTCCCAGTGCTGGGATTACAAGTTTACACCACCTCACTAGGTTGGTTTGTTCTGTTTTAGGTCTGGGGATTGAGCTCAGCTTGCAAGGCAAGTACTTCGCCGACTGAGCGGTCTCATCAGACCTCTCTCCATTTGTCTTCATTTCTGAAGACTGGCTCTTAATCTGGAGCCCAGATTGGCCTGGAATTCACTATTTAATTTAGGCTATGCTTGAACTTGAAGTCATCTTTCTGTCTCAGCTTCCTCCCAGGCACAAGTCACTAAACCATGCCCCTCCCCTTTCAGCCTCATTCTTTAAATAATACAGTGTGTTTACTTACGTGTTGTGGATTTAGCATTAGGCGGTGGCACAGAACCCTCCGGAGATGGCGTACCTCAGCTCTAACAGAGCACCGGACGTATTTGTTCTAGAAGCAGGGAAGAGAGAGAACCGGTGTGTAAGGAAAGGGTTGATGGGAAAAGTTCTCCAAAGAGGCCTCCCCTCCAGTCCCCCTCACCTGAAGGACATTTTTATTCTTGTCTTTGCCAGAACTGTATGGAAAGAGAAACAAATTAGAAGATTCCGTTTCTCCTCTCACCCACCTAGATCCATAGTCCACTTTCTCCAAGGGAACAGACACTCCCTCACCCCTTGGCCTTTCCCTTAGCTGATTCTGAGTCACCGTAGTATCACTTCACGAAAGCCCTGAGCTGCCCCTCACCTCAGCCGCTCCAGGCATAGGCTCAGCTGCTCATCGTAGCGATAATAGTGGGCTTTCGAGTGGTCAAAACTGCTGAAAGGGAGGCCGAGGTTGCTCAGGGCTGGCTCTGAGAAAAAGGAGACATTGAGTAGGCTGGGATACGTTCCACAGCCCTTCTCCCCAGAGAGCGAAACTGGGCAACAGAATGCTTCTGAAGGCTTTCCTCCGCTCCCCACACACAAATGACCGCTAAGGACATACCTTCCCCACTGGGTTGGGAGACTCTGTCCAAGCCTCGGGACTGATAGAATTCCCGAATACGTTTCTCTTCACCTAGGAAGGGGTGAAGGGCGGCCATATTAATTCTCTTTGTCCTGGCTGTTGACCTCTTTTATCTAGATGATTCCCAACAAAAAAAAAAAACAAACTGTTGTTCACTTCATGCTGCCACCCAGCAGTAGAGTCAGGAGGCCCCACAAACACAAGGTGGCCACTCACTGTCTTGCAAGCCTGGTACTAGCTTATACACTATGTCCTGCATGACCCGATCCAGTTTGAGGTTGAGCAACGGCTGCGTCTCATGGATCTTGATGTTGCACATGGGGCAGTACTTGCTGGTCTGCAGGTACTTCACGATACAACTTTTGCAGACTGTAAGAGGAGAAACGCAGCCGCTAAGGCCCTTTGGGAACCCGACACACAGGGCGATTGGGACAGACAGCAGAGGCTGGCAGGCAGCTTGGTGAGGACAGGGCAGGATCCGGGACACTCACAGGTGTGCAGACACTCTGTGATGGTGGTGGCATCCACGAAGTAGCCGGCGCAGAGGCAGCAGACGATGTGCTCATTCAGATCTTTGATCTTCACTCGGACCTCCTCCTGCGGACACACCCTCGGTCACTCTTCACAGTCTAGCAAGCCCTACCCACTTCTGCACTTCCCAGCACCGGAGGAGTTTCTGTCGCTGGACCGGGTCTTCAGGTCGGAGGAAGGAGGGTGGGGATGAGCTCCCCCTCCGCCCAGCAGAGGGCTCCGCGCACAGCGGGTGCTCTCTTTGCACCGACTCGCCTGACCCTCCTTTCCCCAGGGAGACCAAACGCTGTCAGCGGCACAACGCGCAGGCGCCCTAGTCCAGCGTCTCGCAACCCTGCCGGAATCGCGCCTGCGTACAGCGCACCCTACTGCTGCGCAGGCGCACTGAGCGCCCGTCCCGCCACCGCCCGTCCTGTCGCCCGCTTGGGTTAGCACAGCTAACGGACCCCAGAAGTCACCCCGCCGCCCCTGCACCTCGTTCCGTAGCGGGTCCATCTTGTACACTGACTGGAGCTGGTTCCGAAGCCTCATCGCGATCGCAATCTGGCCCCCCTGAGGAGACGCCATCTTAAAGGCTGATCCCAGCCCGCCACTTCCGGTACCGCCTGCGGGGCGGGACTTGTCTCATAGCAACGAAGGCCTCAATGTCTCCGGATTGGCTAGTCTTCCTGCACGCCCCGCCCTCACCCCGTCTCCCTCTCTCCCCGTGTGCTCACCTGAGCCCGGTGGCCCCCCCTCTCCGTGGTCATGGGGGGGGTCGTGGAGCAGGGTCCCGGTATTGCACACTCCCACGGGCGTCCTTCCCACGGCGTGCACCTGACCTTTGAACCAACTTGAGGAGCTGATGATAGATAGCCCGTGCCCTCCGACCCCGAGGCCGGCGATCGCCGCCCGCTGCTGCTCCGGAGAGTGGGAGTCCTGGGACGCCGCGACCTAGTCTCAGCCCCCGGGTCCTCACCCTGCATGCAGTGCAACCCTGCTCGGCTGCGACGTCCGCACTGCGCCCTGGTGGCGGGGCTTTTCCCGGCTCCGCTGCCGGAATTTCTCTGCCAGCTCGCGAACTCTCCGAGAGGGTGCCTTGGGCGGGGTGGGGAGGGAGAGAGACCCTCCGGGAACGTGGCGATCTTACCCCCCACTTTCTCCCTGCTGCCGGGGGTGGGGGCAATAGGCCCTGGTTAATGATGATGATTTAATCATCGGCGCCTGCGGAGGCCTGGGATAGACTAATGCAGAGCAGATGCCGAAGGAGGAGGAGGAGGAGGAGGAGGAGGAGGAGGAGGAGGAGGGGAGGGGAGGATTGACAGCGAACATACTTGGGCAGCGAGTGCCTGCAGTAGCATAGGCCCAGGCACATTCTGGGGGAGGACGCAGGGGTTTCCAGGACTGGGACGCTGTCATCACTGGGTTCTTACAGCGAAATTAATTTTTTTCACTCTGAAATATTATTAGCACTGGATACAATTGGAGATTGGAGACAGAGGGGAGAAACCACTGGAACATTGAAAAAAATGTGATGGAAGTAGGAAAGAAAGGTGGTGTGGAGTGGAGGGGACCGAGCAAACAGAAGGCGTACATTGGGAGTAAAAGGGTTGGAATGAATAGGTTGATGATAGCAACAGGTACCTGACAGCAGTGTATGTTAACCCACGAATGGAGTAAAATGCCCTCTTCAGAGTGGAGTACGTAACCTGAAAGAAAGTATTAATGACCTGTTAACCGACTAATTACAGCTCTGGTTTACCTTCGTGGTCCAAGCTATGGCCTTCACTACTGGGGCATCGCAGGTCTTAACTGCTTTCTTCCTGTCCTCACCCCCCTCTTCAGTCCCTTCCCGCAGCATGGAAGAGTGCTTCTGACCATAGGTTAGAACGAACACAACGTTTTCCATGGATGTTTCTTATTTTGATTGTGGTGTTATTCTAATGGGTATTTACTTTGTGGAGACCAGTCAGAGGATACACTTTTAAAACTTGCAGCTTATTGTAAATTAGACCTCAAGAAAACTGCTAAAAAATAATAAAGGCACAGGCCTGAAATCCCAGCATTTAGGAGGTAGAGGCAGGGGGAATGACGAGTTCAAGGTCATGCTAGGCTCTGTAGCAATTTTGAGGCCAACCTGGTCGACATAAGACTGTCTCAGCAATAACAACAACAAAACAATAAGCACATCCTAAATTTCAAAAGTCAAATTGTTGACCTGAGTATGACGACACATACCTTTAATCCTTTTGCTCAAGGTGGAGGCAGTTGGATGAGAATGAGGCCAGCCAGGTCTACAGAGTGAGTTCCAGGATATCCAGGACATCAGATTATTTTCTTTCCTTTTTCTGTCTAAGATATTTTCATAGCACTAGGGTTTCAGCTCTGTAGTAGACTGCTTGTCCCAGGCCCTAGTGATCTCTAGGAACACATGCTAAACAAACTCAGGGGCTGGAGAGATGGCTCAGATGTTAAGAGTACTGACTGCTCTTTCAGAGGACTAGGGTTGAGTCCTAGCACTCACAAAAAGATTTACAACAATCAGTCACTACAGCTGGAGATCCAATGCCCTAGTTTGACCTCCACAGTTATTACATCATGTTTGTGGTATATATATATATATATATATATGCGTGGAAGCAAAACACTCATGCACATAAAATAAATTTTAAAAACCAAAAACAATAAAGTGCCCAAACTTGATAGCCTCCCTTTTCAGTCAAGTAAAAGCCTAATGCCTTGCATGCCGTCTCCAGCCACACTGGACTCATGTCTGTTCCATAAAAATCCTGAAACAGGCTCTGCTTGGACACCCTGGCCATCCACGCTTCTGCCTCCTCTCAGGTCTCCGTGAGTTCAGCCTTCAGTGTTCCTGTTGCACAAATAAGCTATTCACTTCCCCTTTAATTTCCTTTCTTTATTTTACTTCTTACCATGTTTCAGCATTGTTAGCATTTACTTTGTTTTATTTTTGTGTTTTTGAGACAAGGTCTCACTAGATAGCCCTGGCTGCCTAGAACTTACTAGATAGATCAAACTGGCTTTGTACTCAGAGATCCACTTGCCCCTCTCTGCCTTTCAAGTTCTAGGATTAAAGGCAAATGCCACCACATCAAGTTCTGGATCTTTTTCTTGTAAATAAGTAAGTAAGTAAATAAATAAATAAAGCTTGGGTCTGGAAGGATGGTTCACTGGTTAAGAGCGCTTACTGCTCTTTAGAGGATTCAGGTTGGGGTTTCAGATCCCAAGTCAGGGCTGGTCACAAACACCTGTAACTCCACTTCCAAGGGATCTGATGTCCTTTTCTGGTTTCCATGGCTCTTGCTTGCATGAGGTGCACACAAACATATACATAAACTATGTATACCTATAAATTAAATAAATCTAAAAAATGTAACTTATTTTGTGTGTGTGTGTGCATGTACACACTACAGTGAGCACACATGTATGTGCATATATCTGTATGTATAGGCAGAGAACAAACTCCACTGTCCTTAGGGTCCTGAGAGACCAAGGAGAGGCCTTGATAATAAGGTCAGACTGACTGGCCAGCAAGCCCTGAGACCTTCCTTCCTGTCACTACCTCTTCAGGGCTTCATCACACCCAGCTTTTCACGTGAATGCTGGGGATTCAACTCAGATCCTCACATTTGCATAGCAAGCAATTTATTGCCTGAGATATCTCCCAAGGCCTTCTATTTCTTTCTTTTTTTTTTTTTTTTGAAATACAGCATTGTTCTAACTGACCTCAAACTTACCCTCCTGCTTCAGCCTCCTAAGGTAGCTAAGAGTTACAGGCATGCACCGCCTCCTTCCCTCCCTCTCTTTCTGCATTATCTATATGTGTGTATTATATAGATATATTATTTCCAATATTTTTCTAGTTTTTAATCTGCCTTTGTATTAGAGTGTAAGTTTTTCAGAGCTAGGCACCCCTCCTTCCTTCCCTCTGCTAGTCACATCTATATAACCAGATCTAAGCACATAGTGGGTGCTGAAACATTCTGGATGCTGGCTGGAGGGGCAGCTCAGCAATTGCTCTTGCAGAGAACATGAGTTCAGTTCCCAGCACTCATGTTGGGCAGGTGCTCACTACTACCTGTAACTCTAGCTTCGGGGGATCCAACACTTCTGGCCTCTAAGGCCTCTTGCACATGTGTAGTGCACATAAACTCAAGAAGGCAAACACACATGGATATAAAACTTAAAGAATTCTTTAAAAAAAAGGTATTCTGAATGAACAAATGAAAGAATGTAGGTGATGGTGAGAGCTTAGATTAAGGGCTAATGATGGAAAGGGAGGACCATAGCTGGAAATGAAGCACTGTAATCCTAGCACCCAGGAGGTAGAACCAGGAAGTTCAGAGTTCAAAGCCAGCCATGACTACATAGTGAATTCATAGCCTGAGCTACAGAAGACTGCCCAAAGAAGGAGGAGGCTTCGTTTTAAACTTTAAAGGAAAGCATGGTGGAAGGAAGTGGCTAGGAACCTGACTGGGCAGGCCTGGGTAAGAGGATGAATAAGAATTTTGGGAAGTGTTTCCTCCAGCCTGTTGGACATAAGATGGCTTCATGAGAGATGGGTAGAGTTGGCCAGGAAGCTAGAACAGAAGTGAAACCCTGAGAGATGAGACTCCAGTGTCAGATGTCAGGGCTGTCTGGGTGGGTGTGAGAACCGAGAATCCTGAAAGAGACAGACAGAGAAGCAAAAGTCAGACACAAAGTGGTCCTTGGACCTCCACAGTCATCTGTGGTACATCTACACACAACAGAAAATAAAGAAATGTAATCTCACTTTTTTTTTTTTTTTTTAAGAAAGGAAAGAAACTTCCAGAAATAATTGGTGTCTGGGTGTTCCTCAGAAGGCAGAGGCAGGTGGGTTCTTGTGAGTTTGAGGCCAGCCTGGTCTACAGAATAAGTTGTAGGCCAGCCAGGGCTACATAGTGAGGAGACCTTCACACAGACACTAGATGTGGTGCAGAAAAACCAGCCTCCACTGGGTTAACACAAGAATAGCTAAAGAGGAAGAAATGGAGGCAATAGCCATGGACAGAATAAGAGAAAGAGGGATGAAACTTTCACTTGAGAGTCAGGCAAAGTGTCCAAAGAGAAAAATTTGAGATATCTGGGAGCAGGAAGGACTAAATGGATGTCAGACGTGTCCGTTAGGGCCATCCTGAAGAACAATTCACACTAGGGAAGGGGTGGTGCTTAGGTGGGCACTGAGTCAGACGCTCAGGGGAAGATGGGTATGGTGTGCAAGCCCAGTGTCCGGGTGGTCAAGAGAAAAGGCAGGCGGGAGAATGAAGGCCAGCTTGGGTTACGTGACAAGACACAATCTCACACATTAAAAAGAAATGGGGGTGGGAGAGAAAAAGAAAACACTCGTGGGTGTTTGTCACAAATGCTTATGGTAGGACAGGAGGAGCACTTACCTTAAGCCTTCCTCCTTCAACTTGAATCATTCAAGCAGAGATGGAGGCCAGAAGAGACTCCTCCGTGGGGCTGGGAAAATGGGATGTCTTCAGTCCTTATAGCAAGGTACTAGACCGTTTCCTCATTAGCTCCCAGATTTGTACATACTGCTGATTGGGATGTCCTCCTCAGCCACCACACCGCACAGACCTCAAAAGGGGAAAGGCAGGTCTTCACCCACACAGACCTCAGAGGGGAAAAGCCAGGTCTTCAGCTTCCCTGCTTCTCATTAGCTCTGGCTTGGACAAGGATTTATTCAGCTGGATGAGAGACACAGTTACTTTCCCCCATGAAGCTCACCCTCACCCTCCGGAGCACACCTGCTAGCCAGCCCCCCTGCAGGAGACTGTCTTTCTAGGCTAGGTCCCTAGGCTCCCACGTAATGAAGGGCTTTGCTTGGTGGTCTCATGGTGTTAGGTGTTTCCTCCCTCTGCAGCTCAGAACAGGGAGGGTTCTAATAGTGTGTAGGGACATACATGAAAAGCACCATTGCCAAATTATCCCCCCTCCGACCCTGCGCTCTCTGTGACCAGGAAGGTGAGATGAACAGCTGGAAAGCATGGGTGGGGAAGAGCTCTTACATAGCATTAATGTCCTCCTGGGCTCCTGACATCTATTCTTCGTCGCCCCTCCCACGCAGGCTTCTGAGAACACTGGGTCGGAGAGCCCACTTTTATCTACTTTTATGTTTCTGTCCAGATGCCCAAATATTCTGGTTCCCAGGAGAGAAAAGACCCCTTCACCCTGCCCCAGGCGCCAGGCTGCCTGCCCATCTGCTGAGAGAAAGGAGGGGCGCCTTTCCCAGGGGGATCCTGGAGAAACAGTTGTCCCAAGGAGGTATATACTTGCTAGGCACTTCATTTCACGCGGGATAGCTGCAGGGTGGAGCAGAGCCCCGAGGTAGGTAGGGGTGAGGGTTCAGGCTTGGCAGAGCGGGGCGGGGTCTTCTGGCCAGAACGTGTCCATGGCAAGCTGAGCAGCTCCTCCGTGCCCACCCGCTGCCCCCCTCTCCCGGCCCAGTCTCACCGGCTCGGAGGCGCCAGGCCCCCCCCAGGGCCGGGGCGGGCTGGGAAGGTAATGTAATTCCGGCCCAGCTAACCCGATTATGGCGGCCTGCACCGGGCAGGGTGGCGGCGTGGGCGTGTCTTCGGCTTAGGGGCCCGCCCGACAGGGGTCCCATCCAAGGGAGGGACACAGAGGTCATACACTCCCAGCAACTGGGTCCGCGCCCAGAGGTCACAAGGTCACCGAGATGCTTCATTCTTCCCCCACTCTCCTTGGTTGGCACGCTCCGGGCGCGTTTCCTGGGGCTTGGGTGGGGTAGTGCCTGTAGGATGCGGCCGAGAGAGGAGCCTTCAAGGCCTCAGCGAGTCCCCAGTGTCGCCCTTTTGCCTTAGGCAAGGGACGAGAGTGTATGAGGATAGCTTCCGGAGATGCAAAATAGAGGAGTGAAACCCCGCGGTGGAGGCCCGGGTTGACCCGTCTGAGACCCGGGTCTGATTTACAGCAATTTCAGCAAATCGAGATTCTAAGAAACAGGGCACCAATTCCTGGCCGGTCAGGACCAGGGTGGGGAGTGCTACAGGAAAACCCAGGAGGTGTGCCACCACCCCAAGCTCAGATGTTCGTTCCCTGCCCGAGCCCACCGAACGCTCCCTGTCGCCATCTGCTTCCCACACCTGGCCTCTTCCCGGGACTCCAGGTCGCGGATCGCCGTTCCCCTGCCGCTTCTTATACAGCCAGGAAGCCTCAACGAGATTTGGTCTCAGAGGGCATTTGGGTAGGGGCCACAACGAATCCAGGAGCTGATCAGCGGCACACATCGGGAGGCGAAGAGTGGGGCCTGGGGACAGAAGCACCTGCCGAGGAACCCGCCAGGTCCAGGCAGCCCGAAGGCCGAGGCCCGCGAGGATGCAGGCGCGCGAGCATCCCGGCTGAGTCAGCGGCCCCTCCCGCGCACCGCGCCTTCCTGACACCCTCGCCCTCCTCTGCCTGCGCCTGGCACATCCAGCCATCCCTTTCCCTTTAACAGCAGGGCCCCGCCTCTGCCCTCCCTCGGCCCCCTCTGCCCACCCGAGGCCGATCTGTCAGTCACTGCCACTGGCTGAGCTAGCCACCCCTCTCCACACTGGACTCGGGCAGCGGCCTGGGCACCACCTGCGCTCCCGGGACCCCCGCGGGCCACGCTCCTCCGGGATGCGAGTCCCTGAGCGGACGCCCGGGAGGGGCGGGCACGTGCGCGGCTGCGCCCGGTGCACAGGGATGCTGCTGTTCCCGGGATCCCGTCGCCCGGCCAGCCCCGCGGGCCCCTGAAGCAGCTGCCCAGAGCGCGCTGCCGCCGGGCTCCCGCAGCCGTCGGAGACACTCCTTCCAGATACCCAACCTCCCGGTCCTGTCTGACTTCGACTCATGGAGCCGGCGGTGTTGGCTCCGCACCACCTTCCGCACCACGAACCCATCAGCTTCGGCATTGATCAGATCCTGAGCGGCCCCGAACCCCCGGGGGGCGGTCTGGGTCAGGGTCAGGTGGGCCAGAGTCACGGGGAGAGTGCGGCGTTCTCGGGTGGATTCCACGGAGCCTCGGGCTACGCTGCAGCCAGCTCCTTGGCCCCGTTGCCCAGAGCCTCCGGAGTGGGCCCGGGCGGCGTGATCCGCGTTCCTGCGCACCGCCCGCTGCCGGTGCCACCGCCCTCGGGTGCGGCCCCCGCGGTGCCTGGACCCTCGGGTTTGGGCGGCGCCGGGGGCCTAGCGGGACTCACCTTCCCCTGGATGGACAGCGGCCGCCGCTTTGCAAAGGACAGGCTTACGGGTGAGATTGCCCAACCCCTGGGCGTCCTTCCCTCCTAGACCCCGGGTGTTTTTTTGCTTTTTTTTTTCTCCACCTCTTAGCTTTCTGCTCCAACTCCATTACCCCTTTCTCCCTCCCTCTGCTCATCCCCTGGACCCTCCGCGACCCCACATTTCTCGGTCCCACAGAGGAGAGGCTGTAAGGAGAGAGCTGCTGTCGTCGGGTGCATGCGCCTTTCCCCTGCAGCCCTACCGTGCCCACCGCGAGGCGGGGCAGGGTGAAGTTTGGGGAGGGACCCGATTCTTCCTAGGCCCCTTCTTGAACGAGGCCTCCCTCCGTGGATGCGGGGCCGGTAAGGACTAGGGGCTCTTTTCTCAGGGTCACCTCGGGCCATCCCCAAACTTTGCCCTGCTCTTCCGCCCCGTAGCTGCGCTCTCACCCTTCTCTGGGACACGTCGCATAGGCCACCCCTATCAAAACCGGACACCCCCGAAGCGCAAGAAGCCGCGCACCTCCTTTTCCCGCTCGCAGGTCCTAGAGCTGGAGCGCCGCTTCCTGCGCCAGAAGTACCTGGCCTCGGCGGAGAGGGCGGCGCTGGCCAAGGCCCTGCGCATGACGGACGCGCAGGTCAAGACCTGGTTCCAGAATCGACGCACCAAGTGGCGGTGAGACGCGGGGCACGGGCGGGCCGAGTGGCGGGGAAGGGCCGGGCCGTCCGCTGACCCCGGCTATCCGCCCGCCCAGGCGCCAGACGGCGGAGGAGCGCGAGGCGGAGCGGCACCGCGCGGGCCGCCTGCTGCTGCACCTGCAGCAGGATGCGCTGCCCCGGCCGCTGCGGCCGCCGCTGCCCCCGGACCCGCTCTGCCTGCACAACTCTTCGCTCTTCGCGCTGCAGAATCTGCAGCCCTGGGCCGAGGACAACAAGGTGGCTTCGGTGTCCGGACTCGCTTCGGTGGTGTGAGTGATCCCTCCCCGAGGAGCAGCCCGCCAGTGGAGCGTGCGGGAGCCGAAGGCCTGCGACTGTCCTCCGAGGCTCCTCAGCACCAGCGGCCCCTGGCCCGCACTTGGACTCTGCTCTTCACGGCATTTTTGGACTTGCTGGAAACTGAGTCTAGAGGGCAGCCTGCAGGATGTAGGAAATGGGGCAAGGATTCGGCAAGGCACTCGCGATTCTGCCCAGGGTGGGCTCAGGTCCCAGTGGGAAAGGGCCACTGAGCTGGTGTGGAGGAAGATATCAAGAACATCGTGGGTAATGGAAGAGGTGTTGGTACTCGCGAGAATGTGGCTGATTGTGACAGGGACCAGACTGTCCACCTCATCCCCTCGAGGGCAAAACAATCGCTAAGGATTCCTTCTTGACTCAGTCTCTCATTGTGATGTATCTAACCTGCGGCCCACTCCCCCATCTTGAGAGTCACAATGCACCTATCCTGTAGGTAAGATAGATATTTATATACTCAGAAGATAAAATGTAAAGAGAATCTGGCTCCCGGGCCATACAGGGTCAGAGAACCGAGAGAAGCCAGCCGACACTATGGGCCTAGTGTTAGAGTGAGCAAAATATGCTTTGGGACTGGCAAACCTAAGAATCAGACTGGAGATGTGGAGGCCAGGAATCAGTGATGCTGGACCGGGGAGGGGAAGCCGGGGGACCTGTGGCAAGGTTAACTGTAGGCGAATGTTAGATTTAGAGGGAGAAAAATTCCGGATGTCTGCCTTTGGGGGAGCTCACAGACAACACAGGGGTGGAGGCAGTTGGGATGGGGAGGCCAAGATCTCCAGGGGAGGGAACTCTGGGGAGTTCCACAGATTAAGCCTTGCTTCCCATCGTATTCCACCAATACATTTACAATGTGCAGGATGGTGGTGGATTCAGAAATTAATAGACTAAGGGCGGAGGGAAGTAGTACCCACATAGAAAGAAGAAAAACAGGACACCTTTTAATGAAAAAGCCTTTAAATGGCTTTGCAGGTTAAGATGCTTGCAGCGAGCTAATTCTCACAATCTGAGTTTGAACCCTAGGACCAACCTGGCAGAAGAAGAGGACCAATTTCTACAAAAAGACAAGCTCATGCACACACACACACACACACACACACACACACACACACACACACACAATGTAAGGAAAAATCAGAAAGACTTCAGACTGTAGGTGAGCCAGAGGCCACAGAAAGCTTTGTGATACTGGAGTTGAAGGAATGGTTACAAAGCTTTCTGGTTTAAAGGGAGTGTTTTGTATCGGTCCAGCATTCCCATCTTGTTTCTGGCAGAGGCTGGAACACGGTGACAAGGACAGACTACTCATTTCCTGTGCTAGTGGCCGCTATGGCAGGCTGCACAAAGGCCTGAGGAGGAAGGCTGCTACACCTTCCGAGGTCAGCCTCACTTCCAGTGTTATCTCTAACTCATAGATGTACATGGCACTGCAGAACCAAAGTCAAACTTGGCATCATAGGAAAATCCTTTATAGTCCCGAAGAGAGTGCAAGGTTGTGCATGGCAGCATCAGTGGAGTGAGCAGTGTTTGCTCCTTTGCTCATGGACAAAGGAGAAAGGTTTGCCTCCTAGACTGCGCTTCCCCTGTTCCCTCCCCTCCCACCGTATCATGCTTTGGGTTCCAAGAGTATATTTGACCCTACACTTCAGATTTCTAAGACTGGCTGACTGCCTCGGTGCTATGTGGTGAGGTGGGCTCCATTCCTTGGCAGCTCACTGTAGAACACAGCTATCCCCATATTCTTGGGGGGAGAAAGATTCCGTCTCTGCTGGTGGCTGGGCTCTTTCTTCTCTCAGCTGGTTCAGGAAGTCTCTGCTCTCACTGGGGGGCAAGTTACTCAGGAAGTACGGAGGGGCTAGCTCTACCAGCCTGTTGGAGAAAGTCAGCATGAGATCATCTGGGCCTCCCCTCCCCCGGTTCACAAACCCTCTCTTCTTCTGTTATCAGGGACCCTCTTCTGAAGTGTCACTCCCCCCCTCTCATGTTAGGTTTGGTCCGGGTCCCTGGGAGAGAAAGGGGTGAGGCTCAGGAAACTCACATCTGAGGTTGAATCTCAGAGACGATGCAAAGCCAATTGTCTTTGGATATGGAGAAGCTGTGGTATAACACCCAGGCAGGTGGCTGAGCTGGAGCCCTGCGATTTCGGTAGCTACAGTATGAAGACAGCTGGGCTACGTGTTTATGTGTGAGAAGCAGGTAATTTCCAGTACCATCTGTGTCTTGGGCCACCTCATTGAAACACAAATACATGGATGGAGTAAGTAACAGAGCTTAGGAAAAGAAAAGGAGGTAAATAGTGGGCGTGACAGCACACACCTGTAACCCAGCATTAGAGAGTCAGAAGCAGAAGGAACAGGAGCTTTAGGCTAGCCTGAGCTACACAAAGTCTGAAGCCAGCTTGGACAATAAGAGACCCTGTCTGTCTCATCATTGTCCTTAAGAAGAGAGAAGAGCCACACCTTTAATGCCAGCACTGGGGAGGCAGAGGCAGGTGTAACACTCTGAGTTTGAGGCTAGCCTGGTCTACAAAGCAAGTTCCAGGACTGCCAGGGCTACATAGAAAAACCTTATCTTGAAACAAAACAAAAGAAACCAAAAAACCCAACACCCCCCAAAGGGGGGGGGGAAGAAGAGAAAAGAAAGAAAGGGAATGTAAAAGGATTAAGAGTATTGTAGAGCCTAAAAAGTGAATCTTCAGCTGTGGATTGGTCCTTCCGTCACCATATGACATTTTCCATGGCCCATTGTCCCCTCAAACCTCAGACTCTTGGTTCTAAGAAATTGTGTGTGTTCATGGAAGTACATGTGTGTTAACCTGGGGTGTCATTCCTCAGGTGCCATCCATCTTTGGGGGGGTGTTAAAACCTGGAAAGTGTCAATAGGCTAGGCTGGCTGCTAGACAGCCCTGAGGGGGGGTAGGGCAGTGTCTTTTCCTCCCCAATGG
This sequence comes from Sigmodon hispidus, assembly GCA_004025045.1. NCBI lineage: Eukaryota > Metazoa > Chordata > Mammalia > Rodentia > Cricetidae > Sigmodon > Sigmodon hispidus. The sequence goes on from PVIH01015116.1 coordinate 33,791, forward strand.
CAGAACTACAAGTTAACCCATAGTTCTGGGGATCAAAGTCTATCCTTGAGATTAAAGCAAGGTGCTTTACCTGTTTAGCTCTTCCCTTAAACCTCCCTTACCTTTTGATTATTTTTTCCCTAAAATTTAAAAAATAATAATTTTTTATTTTATGTGTATGAGTGTTTTGTCTGCATGTATGTATGCACACCATGTACCTACCCTTGAAGGTCAGAAGTGTTGAATTCTCCTCCGGAATTGGAGTTAAGGATGGTTGTAAGTCAACATGTGGTGCTAGGATCTAAACCTGGGTCCTCTGGGACCTCTGACAGAGTAATAAAAGCCCTTAACTGCTAAGCCAACCTTCCACCAGTGCCTCCCACATACCCCTTTTGGAGACAGAATCTCACTATGTAGCCCTAGCTATCCTAGAACTTACTATGTAGAACCAGGCTGGTCTCAATCTTGGAGAGCTCTACCTGCCTCTGGAGTGCTGGGATTAAAGATGCGCACCTCCGCACCAGGCAAAACCCTTTCATTCTATCGTGCTCGATCCCCTCCCCAACCTTGAGGAAGAATCCTGACAGCAGTGCTTTCTGAAGGTCCCTGCGATTCTGCTCAGAGCCGAAGGCTGGCTGGGACAGGGGAAGCTCAATCCGCTGCATGAGATCTAGCAGCTCCTCTCGGAGTTTACGGGCTCGGCACAATGCTGCCCAATTCAGACCCCGCGTCTGACACCAAACCTCATCTGCTCCACCTAGGAGAAGAAAGGAAACAGCTATGATTAAGTCCTTAGGACTGGCACAAAGAATGACCCCCAGCCAGAGGGCCTCCTCTTCCTGCACGCAGAGGTCTGTTGGCTGATTGGGTATTTCCTGGGCGTCTCTGAGGGTGCAGAGTGACTGAGCCACTTACTTTGTACAAAGGCTTCATATATCTGGATCAGAGTGCTGTGATCGCCGTCTGCATGTTCCAGTGCCCGGCGCAAGGCAGCTTCTTCTGCGCACAGTGGAGGATGGGTAAACCCGGGAGCGGCTGCAGGGGCAGATAGGAAGGTGATGTGGGAGGAATCAGAAGATAGAATACTGAAAAAGGAGTAGTCTTTTGGAGTTTAATTTGAAAAACAATAGATTCTGGGTGCTCCACACTTCATTATACTTTGGAGACAAATGTAGCCAGCCCTCCACAGCCATGGCTCTGCATCTGTGAATCCAACCAGCTGCTGACTGAAAGTATTCAGAAAAAAACTGCATCTATATAGCGTATGCAGACTATCCTTTGCTGTTATTTCTTAAATTATATAGGGTACCATTTACATAATGTTTGCACACTGTACAGGGCATTACAAGTAATCCAAAGTATTTAGGAGAATATGCACAGGCCACGCTCAAGTATTAGGACATTTTATCCTGAAAGACTGAAGCACATGGTATCCATAGAGGGTCCTACAGATACTGATAGCTGAAAATCAAATGTTTTGCCCTTAAGGAGATTAGAATCTAGTAGGAGAAAGGCTGGACAGATGATTCAGTGGGTACTTGCTATATGGGAATAAAGACTTGAGTTTGAACCCCCACCACCCACACCAAAACAAAACAAACAAAACATCACTGCTACCTATGCCTGTGATCCCAGGCAGGTCCTGGGAGCTTGCTGACCAGTCAGTCTAGCAGAACAGATGAGCTCCTTCCTCTGGCCTTTGTATGCAAGCACAATGATGCACGCAGCCCACCCCCACCCCCACCCTCTCCCCCATGTCTGGTAGGAGAGTTCAACAATGAAGTGGACAAGTAAGAAAAATAAATATGTCTAGCATTCTGGAAGCAAAGAGGTGAGTTGATCCAGGCTCCTCTGGTGATGGGGGGAGAAAAACATTAGCTCCCTGTGCGGTTGTCAGAAGGTGAGTGGAGAAGGACAGAGGGACCACCTAAGGCTATGAGAACAGCAGGCCACAGAGGTTAATGGCTCCCGTGGCTCACTGGAGCACTAGAAGCCATCTGGTTTGGGTGGGTGGGTGACATGTGGCAGAGCAGGAAGGAAAGATGAAGTGGTCTGTACAGTCAGGGTAAGAGGCTGGCTGTGCAATGCAAGAGAGTCTAGGAGGCAAGAATTGCTGCAAGAAGAATGTTAAAGTCAGGAAGTCCGGGTTTGGGTCACATGACTGGTTAGGAGACCATGGAAGGAATCCAGCTGGGCAGGGAGGAAGACCCCACACTGGCCTTGGCAGAGCAGGAGCTAAAAGGGAAAACTTTTAACATTAGCACTTTTAGATTAGCACAGGTAAGAGGGCCCAGGGTGTAAAGAGCCTGAGTTCAGTTCTGAGATGAGACACTATGGATATACTTATTGGAAAGCCAGGAAGTGAGGCACGTGCCTGCGATCCTACTACCTGGAGGCTGCTGCAGGAGGATTGCTGCAAAATTGAGACTAGTTTGGGATATACAGTGGATTTCAGCCCAGCTCCTGTCTGAAAATAAATAATAAAACTGGGGCTTGAGACCTGGTTCAGAAGTTAGAGCATTGACTGCTCTTCCAGATGACCTGAGTTCAGTTCCCAGAAACTACATAGTGGCTCACAACCATGTATGATGAGATCTGGTGCCCTCTTCTGGTGTGCAGGCAAAACATGAAGACAGAATAAATACATAAAAATCTTTTAAAAATTATGTGTGTGTGTGTGCGTGCGCGCGTGTGCACACACACACACACACACACACACACACCGCCTGTAAGCCTGGCCTCATGAGTTTGATCCCCAAAACCCACATATAGGAGATAGAAGAGAATCAATTCTACAATCTTGTCCCCATGAGCTATGCACACTCCTGTCATCCCACATCATATACCATGCACATGTACAATAATACTTTTTAAAAAGAGAGAAACAGGGGCTGGAGAGATTGTTTAGCAGTTAAAAGTAGTGACTGCTTTTGCAAAGGACCCGGGTTTGGTTCTCAGCACTCACATGGTGGCTCACAAACACCTGAAAACTCCAGTTATTTTTTGTTTTGGTAGCAGATGCCCTCTTATGGCACCCACAGGTACTGCATGCTCTGATGTACAGATAGACCTGTAGGCATACATAGTCTTAGGCTGGATGGTTAGTGGCAAACCCCTTTAATCCCAGCACAGGGAGGCAGAAACAGGCAGATCCCTGTGAGTTTGAGGCCAGTCTGGTCTACAGAGAAGGTTCCAAAGCTACACAGATAAACCTTGACTTGGAACAAAACAATACCAAAAAAAAAAAAATCTGGAGGGGGGTATTTTTCAGGAGTTGGATGTCTCTCCCCTCCTTTTTTAAAAATTTATTCCTGTATCCCTTTTTCTTCCTCTTCCTCCTCCCTTCTTCTTTTGCCTCCCAATGTCCTCCTTCCTAAGATCTAAAAGAATGGTACTGGGGAGTAAACCAGGAGTGGTAGCACAGACCTTTTATTCCAGGACTTGGGAGGCAGAGGCAGGCAGATTTCTGTGAGTTAGAGGCCAGCTTGCTCTACATAGTGAGACCCTGCCTGTTTGTTTAAATGGTACTGGCAGGGAGATGCAAAGTATAGTTTGGAAATGTCAAGTACAGAGGCAGCACTGTGAACTGTGGGTGTGGATGAACTTGCTCAGAGTTCTAGGAATGAGAAGATACACAAGTCAAAGTTTAGGACCCAGAGTGGAATTTACAATGTAAAAGCAGAGAATTCCAAGGAAGAGATGAAGACAGAATGGCCAAAGAGGTGGGATGAAAACTACAGGATGCTGGGCATGGTGCCACACAGCTATAATCCTAGCATCCAGAAGACCAGACCACAAAGATCTTGAGTTCAAGGTCATCTTGGGCTACATAGTAAAATTATGTCTCAAAAAGAAGGGAAATGGCTGGGAGGTGGCTCAGTGGTTAAGGGCACTTGTTATACAAGTGTGAGGACCTAAGTTCAAATCTCAGGTACCCATAAAAATGCCACCGGATGTGGACAAACACACCTGCAACCTTAAAACTGCAGGGGGTGGAGACGGGAGGATCACGTGGGCTTGACGGATGCCAGTCTAGCTCCAGATTCAGGAAGAAGCCCATTCTCAAGGGAATAAGGTAGAGTGTAAAAGAACAGGACACCTGATATCCTCTGAACTCAGAGGATGCACTTTCACGCACATGTATACATACACATGTGAACACTACACACAAATAAAAAACCAGAATCTCCCCCCCATAACAAACTCCAAGTAAAAATGGTATCACAGAGGCGTAGGGAGGCAACAGTTTGAAGTGGAAGGGGTGAGCATTCTTGTGTCAAAAGGTTGTGTATAAATGCTTAAAAGTGTCCCTCGAGGTAAGTATCTGGAACCTCACCAGTCAGCCGTCACCCCGGGGGATATGGTTTTGTTGCTATAAGGCAGTAGGTGATCCATGCTAAGGACACATTTTGATAGGATTATTATTTTTCATAGCTGAAGAGGGAGGAGGGCAGAGGTCGGGGGAGTTTACTGGTCACAGTGTGGTGAGATGTCATGCCCTGAGAAAGAAGCATTAGAGAAAAAGGCTGTGAAAGGGAGAGATGGGGAAACGTCTGGCTTCCCGGGCACTATGAGGGGTGGGAAGGCTGAAGCAGCTTAAGAACCAGTGATTCTGGCTTCACCCTAGAGTAGGGATGAGCAGCTGCCTAACAAACCTGAGGTCCTGGGTAAGATTCCTAGCACAGGGGGGAAAAAAACCGACCAACCAACCAACCAACCAACCAAACAAACAAAACAAAAACCAAAAAACCAAAGTCCCTACTAACAAGTCAAAGAATTCTTAACCCAAGATAGATTAAAGCTAGAAATATACCAGTGAGCATGGCAGCGAGAGTGAGCATTTCGTCCACACAGTTAAACTCGCAGGAGGCCAGCAAGGCTTTGGCCAACTCAGGGGTTAGGGGAAATTCCGACAGAATGATCCCCAGGTCCGACAGGTCCCCATCATCATCCAGTGCAGCCAGATAGTCTAAGTCTTCTAGGGCCTGCATCAGTGCTTCTGGTGCTGGTAGGGAGACAGGGCTTCCTTCCACATCAGGTCTGAGCCTACAGTCAGACAGAGGTAGCCCCAGGGCAGGATGGGGGGCTCACCAGGTCGGTCCAGGAAGTGGCACTCCCCTGGCTCTGCAATCTGTTTCCTCTTTAGTAGCAACAGCAGGGAGCTCAGATTCTCCTCGAACACTTTGGGGTAGGGCAGTGGGGGAGCCTCTAGCTCTAGGATGGACTTGGAGTACAGGCGGAGGCAGGACCCTGAGAGGAGAAAGGCCCAGGGAAGTAACCCCTCCGCTTGTGTGAGATGATTGTGTGTGTGTGGTGTCCGAGGCAAAGGCTCTTACCTGGTGGGGACCCACTTGCCCGGAGTAGTCTTGCCTCTGCCTGACACTTGCTAATTGGTCTCAACACCTGGGATTCTGCTCGGATCCGGGGATTGTAAACCTGTCATCCAGCCCCCAAACAAGGCCAAGACAGATCAGAGTGGTCCGTTTCTCTATGAAGCTCTACTACCCCTCATCTCTCTCACTCACACTGCGCAGTTCCAGTCCCGAGTCAATGACATGCTGAATGGAGGGGAGGGAGAAGGAGAAATCCGCCAACCAATGAGTGACCACGATCTTTCGGACACTCCGGTTCATGTCCTCATATACGGCTTGGATGGCTTGACCGCAGCCTGGGTGAAGGGGCAGTACCTGTGGTAGAGGCCCTGGGACAGCCAACATCCCCAACTCCCGGGACAAGGATTCACAGCACAGGGAAATTTCCTAAGGAGAGGGGAGGGGCATTAGGGTGGTTCTTACCTTTTTTGGGGGGGGAGTACAGATCTTTTTGACAAACTGATGAAAGCTAAGGCCTTTCACGCATAGAAAATACACATCCAAAGGTGGGGACATTATGATTTCAGTTCACTGTGCATAAAGCTCTGCATTATAAGGAATTTTAAAAGTGGGCGGCAGATTTCTTTATTCTGAAGTCCTTGATTCCCCCACTAAGACTCCAGCAGAGAGTAAATACAGCCAGTGTTCCTAGCCTGTGTTGCCCCATTCCTGGGACAGGAAGGCAGATTAGGAATGCTTCCCATAGAGCACTTTTTCATTTTGTTTACCTCCTCGCTGGGCAGGTACACCAGCACATCTCCTGGCACCTCTTCCCGCTGACACAGCTCAAGCACAGCTTGGCAGGCAGCTTCCACTAGGTCAGTAGGGACAGTGTCCCTGTAGACAAGGGTGGGATTCCCACCAGGTTCTCTGGGTACACGCACAATAGGAGAGTTGCCCCAGAAAGCTTGGAGTTTGGGTTCAAGAGCTGGGTCAGTGATCACAACCACTCTGGGATCCCCTGGAAGGTTTCTGAGTCTGGTGTCTCGCAGGAGCCCCTGCAGTAAATCTGAGGCCACTGACCGCTCCTGAGCCTCATCCAGTATCAGTACACTCCACTTTCCGGGGCCCCGGGTGGAAGCTACTTCCTGCAGAAGCAGCCTATCCCAGCAGAACCTGTTGACATTGGTAGTGAGCAGGGTCAGTGTGGACACTGACCAGACCAAATCTAGGTATTTCCCCCAAGATGCCTAGATTTTGACACTGAAGGTCAGAAAAAGATCTTGTCATGGACTTCCTAAGCCTGTGGACCACTAAGTGTGACCCACATGTTTGCTGAGGACAGTTGGTTCACACACTGTATCTTGAGGGTGAGGTTTGCATTGTGCATGACTCAGAGGCAGATCAAGCTGAGAGTATGGATGGGGAGGTGCTAGACAACTGGGCTTGTTTCCACTCAGTAAAGGGAAAGAGACAGCTAACGGCCCACCTGAGCATGGTGTTAGGCCCCGTGCAGTCTTCCTGGGGAATACTGTATCCAATCTCATGACCCAGGGTCAGGTCCATCTCATCAGCCACCCTTGAAGCCAGGCTCATGGCTGCTAGAGGGTAAGGCTGAGTGACAGTAACCTGGCCTGTCTGGAATCCCCTGGCCAGTGCGAACTCTGCACACCACTGAGGGATCTGGGATGAAGAGAGAGAAGGGCCACTGGTCAAGGGATTAGAGGAATTGAGACAGAAGTGCGCAGGAACTACGTACGGCCAGCTGAACTGGGCTTCCTGAACCGTCACCACCTGAGGTCAGCCAAAGCCATCCTCCCTTGCTCAGCTCTCCCACATCCCCACCCATTACCCAGGAGAAGGCACATTTAACCCTGCCCTTTGTCTACTCCCAGTTTTCCTCCACCTGGGTGCTCTTGCCAGAGCCAGGCTCCCCAGATACCAGCACCACTCCAGTAGGACTACTCTCCAAATGCTCCAAGAACAGGAAGCGAGCAGCCCAGATGGGCAAGGCTCTGCGCTGCTCAAGCAGCTCATAGTAGCAGGAAGAGAAGGGGAGCCCATCAAAAGGGTTCACAGCCAGTTCATACTCCCCAAGGCTTGGCTCAGACTCTTCTGACAGCCCAGAGGCCATGGTGGCTGTTCATAGAACCTATGGAAAGCAGGGCAGCCAGTAAGGCCTTAGATCCCGTGACTGACACCAAATTCCCATCTCAACTTGATCTCCAACCTCAACCCACAGAGGATAATGCCTTGGGGGTCCACCCTTCCCAGCAGTTCTTGCTTGCCAGGAAACAGTGCTGAATGTTTCTAAGGGGCCATCATCACAAGTGGACTTTTACCCTGCTTGTAGTTGGGCAGTAAAGATCTTGTGACTAGCACAGGGGCCCTTTTGAGCAGCAGGAGTTACAGGAAGCATGGGAATCTGTGGGAGGCACCCAAGGGGGGAAAAGTAAAATGTGGGAAAGGGATAGTGGGACAGCAGGGCCATAAGGATCTCGGATTCAAACCTGCCAGCAGCTCTGAGACGTGTCAGGATGGCAGCCAGTTCTGGACACACCCAGCCAGGAACCACCAACCCAGACTTGACTGGAGTGCAAAGGTAAATTCTGGCCCCACCCTGAGGCTGACTCCAACTCCAATCCCAAAGCTTGCTTTTGGGGGTGGGGCCTTTTGCTCCACCTTGGTTAACTTAGCCAGGTACCCATGGAAAGCCGGTTCCTGCTACCGCACTGAGCATGTGCGAACCTGACAGGCCTGTGCTCATGAAATATGTTCTGGGACTTGTAGTTTTACAGTGATAGCCTCCCAAAACTGCTAAGCTGGGGATTCTGTTATCTTCAGTTTAGCATGAAATAATGTTTCATTCTGACCATCCTCACCCATATACTCTTCAACTGAGGAAAAGGAACCTGCTCAAGGGGCTTTTGAAATCCAGAGAGGCATGGGGCTGGAGAGATGGATCAGCGGTTAAGAGCACCGCACCGTCTGCTCTTCCAGAGGACCCGGGTTCGATTCCCAGCACCCACATGGCAGCTAACAACTGTCTGTAGTTCCAGTTCCAGGCAAACACCAAGGCAAATAAATAAATAAATAAAAGTTTAAAAAATTAAAAAAAAAAAAAAAAAAAAGAAATCCAGAGAGGCAACAGAGACCTTGAGTGAAAACCCTGAATTTAATGTGACATTGGGGGAGCTCCATTCCTCCCTTTACCACCCACATCCGGCCTGTTCTGCGCTAGGTGAGGGCTGCCCCCAGTCTCCGTCCTGCGGCTCTGGGTACCATCCTGTTCCTTTGGGCTCAGTCAGCCGCCTGGGCCTGCTTCTCTTTGAATCTCCTGTGGAACATTGGAGGGAGAGACAGTGTGTAGGCTTTGTCATGTTACTTCATCAGGCCCTTCTCCAACTTGCTCCTTCCTACACATTGTCCTTTAGCCCCCTCACCTTCTTGCATATTCATACAGTGCCTGCTTTCGCTCCTGCAGGCTCTCCTGACGGGCCCAGGAAGACTTGGCAAATGTTAGGGCTGTGGGCTGAGGGCTCACCAGGCCAGAGCTGGGGAACTGAGGTGATCACAATGTCAGAGGGCTTGCGAAGTCATCATCATTAAACACCCATCGAGTGCCTACTTTACAAGAGAGGCACTGTGCTAGGGTCTCAACATCAGAGTCAGGGAGAAGGAGCAAAGAGATTGCCCAGACTCTAAGTCTTGGCCGTGACTACTCCTGGGTCTCACCTTTGGGGCAGAGGTTGTGGGTAGGGACTGAGTCCCTTCACTGACATCTTCAGGCATAAAAGCCACAGCCCCCTCAAGCAGATTCGTGATGGTCAAGTCTACACACCCAGTCCTGGCTGGGAAAAAAGAGGAGCAGAGCGTCCATTTCCTGTACACCCTCTCTGTCCCAGCCCACCTTCCCTGTGTCTGTCATTCTGTGAAGCTACCCTTTCCCATACCCAGGTCTCTCAGGATGACATTCAATGGCACATGGGGCAAAACCTCCTTGACTCTTTGAGCCAGGGCTGTCAGCTGCACATCGGGAGGGCTGGGAGAAGAAGGAAAAGAAGACTGTGCTGTTAAAAGAAGAGAAAAATCGGGTAAGTAGAGAACTAGGAAAGCAGAATCACCACCCGAAGCAGCACGCACCTTCGAGCACAGACCACACACCTGACTGGGGGCGTAATCTGGGGTGCCTCTGTCGTTTCATGTGTTCTGCTTTGTCTGCTGGAGTGAGCCGTGTCCCTACCTGGCCCAATTCCTTGGCCACCAGCTAGAGAAAATGGGAAGGTTATAACTGTAGCCACTTCAGGCCTTCTTCTTCTCTGCCCCTGAAGAGGGTTCCCACCTCCACCATGCCTGTGTTCACTACCACCTGTTGTACACGGAGTGCAAACTCCTCATTCTCTTCCCCCAACTGCCGATGGACGGGATGAAGCCACCTGCAGAAAGCAGAGCAGTACCCTGTTAGGGCACCAGGGCTAAGGGTATCATCCCTTCCCAGTTTATTTTGGGACGAGAGCAGGGACGGGGATGTGCTAGAGGAGTGTTCTCTCTGTGGTAGAACTTTCACATTAACAAATCCACAGGCCGACAAGGCAGAAAGTCACTACTTCCGTGACCCTGAAGTGAGCATCTTCCCAGCCACCAAAAACTGAGGACAGTTAATACCTTACTTGATACACCGTGAAAGGGACGAAAAGTGCCCACAGCAGTTCTGAGACCCAGGATGCATCTGACACCGTCTAAGGGGAGGGCATGAAGAGAGGCCTCAGCCAGGGCCAGGGGGGAAACTTCCCCTCCAAACCCCGGAGATTCCTTGTCTAGCACGCACTCACCACAGAGACCAGAGGTCTCTGAACTTGCAGTGTAAGAGGTTGGACCACATCCTGGATAGAAAACGGCCACGAACTGAGAGAGAGAAAGTAGAATGGGAGTCCAGCATAGCCCAACCAACAACCCATACCTGACTGATACAAGGGAACTGTCCAGCTACATAAGCACATTAATCAAAGACAAGAATTTCAGGGGCAGGACTAAAAGTGGGCAGACAGGAAATGAAACAGGGCAGGTTTCCCCAGGAGCTTGACAACCTTCTTAATTGGAGCCAGATACCCATGCTCACCCACCTGAAACGCAGTAGCCCCTCTCGGCCATTGGTGGCCTCTTCCTCAGGGAAGAGCAGCAAAGGTGTGGGCGGTAGCCTTGTGGAAGCACAGAATTTCTTGAGTGACTCCACCAACTCCACCCGCCTATCCAGCTCCATGAAGCCCCGAGACCAGCACACAAAGCTGGGGGGACTATTTAGTAGAGGCTGAGGGCAGGGAAGAGAAAAAGCAAGAAGATTGGGGTGGGGGAGAAAATGTCAAAGAACTAAAAATAAAGACAAACGACAAAGGTACCAGGTGGGGTGGTGTCTATGGAATGTGTCCCCCAGGGAATGGATCCTATTGGGTCAAGAGGGGCATTGAGCTCGGGCCACCCGGGGGCGCTCTCGGCCTCGCCCCCACTCACGGTGCTACAGGTGGTGAGCAGGTTGACAATGTTGTGATCAAAAGGTGTGACATGGTTGGAAATAAGGACCCTGACGCGCTCATCCCGGAGTCCGGAGTCCTCCTGCCTGGCCACGAGCCCCAGGACCGCACACATGGTCCGCACCACGAACCTGGGGGCACAGGCGGCGGTGACCGTGCGCTCCTGCACCAGGCCCAGCCCACATGCTCCCCGGGCACCGCGGCCCGCACCTGCGGAGGACGCTGTCCGGCAGAGCGCAGCTGACCAGGAAGACGTGCAGCCCCAGGAAGAGGCGCAGAACCAGCAGGCACAGGCCGACCGGAGCGTAGAGCAGCAGCGCCAGCAGCACGAAGCCGTCACTCGGGAGCCTGCGGCGAGAGGCGACGCGATCAGGCGCCCAAGCCGAGAAGACGCGCTGACCGCTCTCTTCCCTCCGCAGCGCTTACCGGTGCGAGTCAAAGAGCCGCTCCGGCCCCGGAGCCGGGGGAGGTTCCATCGCAGCCGACTCACCAAAGCAGGGCCGCTGCCGCCGCCATCTTCGCAGGGCCGCGGGGGCTCCTGGGAAGGCGGAGTCTTTGGGCAGCGCCGCTGCCACAACCCTAGGTCCCGGGGCGCCCCGGAAGGGCTACGCTCCCAGCATGCCTTGCGGCCCGGGGAGTCTGTGTCTGCACGTCCTGAACGGACTACAATTCCCGGCAGGCACCGCACAGAGACCGGCATGCCTCGCTTCTCCTAGTTGGCTTGCTGGGCGCCGCCTCTGAGTAGGGCGGGCGAGAAGAGAGCCGAGGCGGAGCTGATGGCTGCGCTGAAGGCGGGGCGGGGTGCAGGCAGGAGGCTTTGGGCATGGCGGGCTTTGGGGGGCATCTCCTGGGGGAAGGGCCCCCTGTTAACCCCTGACCTCCGGGTTGTGCTGACGTCAGGAGCTCCTGACCCTCAGGCGCGGGTGGCTTATGGGACCCCCAGTTCCCCCGCCCGGGTGCCTGTAGGGGTCCTTGCATCACGGGCATGTCTGACGCCTGGGACCCCGCATCTCTGGGCACGACTGACTGTGGGAGGTCCAGGCACTAATGCCCGGGAGGGCTGCAGGATCTCTGGGAGCCGTCGGCGCGAATGGCTGGCGGTGGCGGTGGGCGCAGGGGGAGCGGTGTTGCTGCTGTTGTGGGGCTGGGGGCGGGGTCCTTCGGCGGTGCTGGCCGCTGTTCCCGCTCCGCCACCCAACTCTCCCCGGAGCCAGTACAATTTCATCGCGGATGTGGTGGAGAAGACAGCCCCTGCTGTGGTCTATATCGAAATCCTGGATCGGTAATGGTGAAGTTGACCGGGAGGTGTTGAGACCAACTGCCCTAAGGCAAGTGAGCAGGATTGGGTGGAAGGTGCAGTGTAATCAATGGGTGCTTTCCCCCATCCCAGGCTCCCATTCTCGGGCCGTGAAGTCCCCATCTCGAACGGTTCTGGGTTCGTAGTGGCTTCCGATGGGCTCATCGTTACCAACGCCCACGTGGTGGCTGATCGACGCCGAGTGCGAGTGAGGCTGTCTAGCGGAGACACTTATGAGGCCATGGTCACAGCTGTGGATCCTGTGGCGGATATTGCCACGTTAAGGATTCAAACGAAGGTGGGAATGGAGTAGACCAGATCTGATGACAGCTGTTTAATTGCACCTTTCTTAAAATGACCGGTTTTGGTGTACTCATTTCCCTTAAGGAGCCTCTTCCCACACTGCCCCTCGGCCGCTCTGCTGATGTCCGGCAAGGGGAGTTTGTTGTTGCCATGGGAAGTCCATTTGCACTACAGAACACGATCACGTCTGGCATTGTCAGCTCTGCTCAGCGTCCAGCCAGGGACCTGGGACTCCCTCAAAACAACGTGGAATACATTCAGACTGATGCAGCTATTGATGTGCGTCCTGTTATGAGAGAAATTTGGAGCTAGGTTGGAGTTGGGGAGAACAGCTGTCTGGTGTGGGCACCAACTGACATGCGGCTGCAAAATGCAGCCACTGTAGTTTATGGGCTGGGAACAGAATTTAAAGAATTTCCCTACATCCTGGTTAGCCTACAGCCCTAGAATTCCCAGAGGCATAGAATTCCAGATCTCTTTGATGTTTTCTTTCATCTTGTCCCACAGTTTGGAAATTCTGGAGGTCCCCTGGTCAATCTGGTAAGCGCCATGTACTTCTAAGAATCCATACCCCAGGTCAGTGTGGGAAGGGTGGGTTTTTCCTCTCAAGGATTTTTAGTTAAATTTCTGTAGTTTCTTGTTTATCTCCTGGTAACCAACTAGACCCCTGCCCCCGAATCCTTGCTACTCTGTCATCTGTGTGGGCCAGGGGACAGAGGGCTGTGTCCCTGCAGGATGGGGAGGTGATTGGAGTGAACACCATGAAGGTGACAGCTGGAATCTCCTTTGCCATCCCTTCTGATCGACTTAGGGAGTTTCTGCATCGCGGGGAAAAGAAAAGTGAGCCTTTCTTACTGGGAAAGGGATCCTTTAAAATGGAGGATGGGGCATAAGGGAGGGGCATTCATTGAGATTTGCTGGAGAGGGCTCTACTGGTAGGAAGGAGGTAAGGGAAGGCTGTAGCTGGGTGGACTCATCTGTGCTCTTTTTACAGATTCCTGGTTTGGAATCAGTGGGTCCCAGCGCCGCTACATTGGAGTGATGATGCTGACTCTGACCCCCAGGTATATTAGGGCTCATGCTATGTAGAACCACAGGTGTATCTGTGCTTTACAGCTGGACGCTGCCATGAGTTTTGCTTTCATGTCTGTCTTTAGGATGAGCTGCTGTCTGCTGTCACAAGAGCTGTTCCCTCATAACTTTCTTCCTACTGCATCTTGTACCTTTTCACTAGATTGATTGCATCATGTTACAGCTTTGATGTGGAGACTTCATTGATCTAGCATTAAAGGACCATTTCCACCTATCCCTAATCACCTTCTAGACTTGTAGACTTGGCTTGTTGCTTCTTCAGGACTACTTTGATTTTCTACTTCTATTTCTTTTTCTTTCTTTCTTTTTTTTTTTTTTGAGACAGGTTTTCTGTGTGTGTGTAGCTTTAGCTGTGCTGAAATTCTCTCTGTAGACCAAAATGGCCTTGAACTCACAGAGATCCTCCTGCCTCTGCCTCCCAAATGCTGGGATCAAAGGCGTACACTACCACTTTTTGGGGAGCTCACTTTTATGTCTTAGTACCTTCTTATTTTATATGAATAGGACTCGTCCTTTTAGGTCCAGCTTAAGTTACACCCTTCCTTAAAAGTAGAATTCCAGAATGGCAGAGTGCAATTGATTTAACCCTGGGGATCACTGGAATTAGCCACCTTTCATATGTATATCCTGCTTCCTAAGTGCTAGTAGGCAAAAAATGAAATGCCAAGATGAGAGTGGGCTTGGGTGTAGCTAATAGAGTGGTCTGTACCCTTCCAGCATCCTTGCTGAACTACAGCTCCGGGAGCCGAGTTTTCCTGATGTTCAGCACGGTGTCCTCATCCATAAAGTTATCTTGGGCTCCCCTGCACACAGGTGATGGAAAGCCTGCTCTGTGAGGTGGGGTGGAGTGGGGTGCATGTATCCTTGAACTCAGCTGTCTACTCCTTCCTTGCCCTGTTCATCCTCCATAGGGCTGGTCTGCGGCCTGGTGATGTGATCTTGGCCATTGGGGAGAAAATGGTACAAAATGCTGAAGATGTTTATGAGGCTGTTCGAACTCAATCACAGCTGGCAGTGCGGATCCGGCGGGGATCAGAAACACTGACCTTGTATGTGACCCCTGAGGTCACAGAATGACTGGACTAGCAAGAGTATGAGGCTCCTGCTCTGATTTCCTTCTTGCCTTCCTGGCCTAGGTTCTGAGGGCACCTGGGCCGAGGAGTCACCGGACCTACGGAGGGCAGGTCCCTCTAACCACTAGCACCAATCCTGGGCTCTCAAGAACACATTTTATATAAAATAAAATTATACCTAGCAACATGTTTCAGTCAAAAATGGGGGCTGGATCTTTCCCCCACCAAAGGCTAGAGGTGAAGCAGTACTTAGGAGGACTTAAGAGAGCCGTGGGCGCTGAACCTCCTGACCTCCTTACTCAAAGAATGGGCTGCTGCCGTCTGTCCTTTGTGGGGCAGTTCTTTGTGGTGCGTTCTGTCTGTTGGTGTCTTTTCGCTGATTCTTCATGTTTGGTCAAAGGTCCTGACCCACTAAGGGAGGCACCAACTTTTGCTCAACAGTTTGTCATCCGTAGCGCACAGGTGGATGAGTGTAGTGGGCTGCTGATGTCAGGGGTTCTTGTGGTAAGCTCCTGAGGTAATGGCAGCCTCAGGCCCCAGCCATTGCGGGGCCAGTGGTGGTTTGCCGAAAGGGTGGCGGCATTTCAGACGATCTGGTTGCTGGTCTGGCCAGGATATCGCTCAAACCTCCTGTTGGCTTCTTCACTGAAGGCATCACCTGCAAAGCAGACAGGCATGGTGAGGCTCCCTCTGCCCTAGGGAATCACAGGGGATGCAGAAAGCACCAGGGACAGGGACGTGGAAGCTCTCCCTCCTACCCTCCCTTTCTCTCCTTGTCACTCACCAATGTGGCAGTTGTGTACCCAGATGCGATGCCCATCATACTTGCAGTTACACTTCATTGCATTGTTGGTGAAGTCACTCTCTGCTACCTCAAAATTTGGGTTGATGACCACCTGGGAGTGTGAGAGGATGCCGTATGACCCAGCTGCACTCCTACAGTCCAAAGGTGTCTTCATCACCCACCCACCCTAAACCACAATATCTGAAAGCCCAGGCAGATGCAAGGCACCTGGAGAATGTAGTTTCCTGGTTTCACATCTGTGATGTCTATCCACTGACAGTCAATGTCGTGCCTGTAGAGATCCCAGCATCCCACAGTGATGCCCTGTTCTCCAAAGTTGGCACACTCGTACCTCTTCGAGACATCTGAAGGGGGTGTTATATGTCAGTGAAGGGCAAGATTACGCTTGGGATTAAGTCTGCTCCGGCCCCAACTCACCCTCCTGACACTCTGTGTCTTCTAGACAGAAACTAGCTTTGTGGCCCTCAGCCACCTTGGTGCCGTTGGGGGTCAGGATATCATAATGAGTGAAGATGTCCATACTGTGGTAATGCCTGTGGGACAAGGGAACTTGTGATTCTTTCCCAGATCCCAGCAGGCTGTCACATCCCCTGGAGCCTGCCTGTCTCTTCGCCCCCTCCTGCCCTCTCACCCATGGCACTCATGCCACACCCAAGAATGGCGCCCAGCCTTGGGCCTGAAGTCAGCTCTTCCTAGGTTGTGGATCTGGGAAGAGAATCGGAGCAGACGCCGGTGGCCATAAGGCCAGTTGGCTGAGCGGGCGGAGCTGGCCAGGCAGTTCTCTTCAGCAGCACAATAGAGCATGTGCAGTGGTCGGTCCTCAATATAAGCAGTCTCCTGTACCAGTGCTGAGTGCAGCAGTAGGTCTGAAGCAGCTGCGTGAGAGAAGAGAGTGATGGAAGCTACCGCTGACGGTACTTCCACCTCCGTGTGGGACGATGGGCTCTCATGGCCAAGGAGTGCCCCTCCAGCTCACAGCACATCACCCTCTAAGTGAGGGCTGGGTGGTTCAGAACCTTGCTTCTCCAGCTTATACTACCCACTTGTCACTCACTCTCAGAGCAGATGACTCCTGCAGTGAAGCGGGTTCCTGTCCTCTTGCAGGTGATGTGGGTGCTATGATGGGCACATTGGTTCAGGGACAGCTCAGACCCGGTGCAACGCACTCCACTCATCACCACCTCAGTTACATTCCCTGAGTCCCAGTACCAGGTCTCCTGGGGGATGTGGGTAGGTGTTTTGGTGAGGCCATCAGTTCCAGTTTCCAGGGCCAAGGGACTTGTTCCATAGTCCTTTGCCCAAAACACAGACTTTGGTGCTAACAGCTTTGGGTTCCCTCTTCTCCTCACTTACCTGAAGGCCATGGTTGGCATAGCCCAGACCAAGTTGCCTACAGGCCACCATGGCCTCCAGCGTTCCCCAGTCATCCCCGCAGATGAGGCCCCAGCGAAGATGCCCAGGTGTCCCTATTTGCACCTCGACTCGACCCTCATAACGGCTCCGGCCCCCACTGAGTCGGATCTGTAGAGGTACAGAGTGGAATCTTGGGGGTGACAGTCTACAGCAGAAGCAGAGACAGAGAAAGGGCTAGCAGATGGCAGGGGCCTGTGGGATCTGTGAGAGGTCTATGGATCTGTGAGAGGTCTGTGGATCTGTGAGAGGTCTGTGGATCTGTGAGAGGTCTGGGGATCTGTGAGAGGTCT
>PVIH01015117.1:0-17309 GCA_004025045.1 Sigmodon hispidus
TATTGCTTCCATTTCAGCTTTTAGTTCCTGGCATGTTTCTTTCACAGATTTGTTCATCTCTTCCAATTTTTTGTTTGTATTTTCTTCTATTTCTTTAAGGCTTTTTTTCATATCTTCTTTGAGAGCTTCGATGATCATCAAAAAGGAATTTTTGGTGTTGCTTCCTTCTGTTTCCTCTTCATTGCTCAGTTCAGGTCTTATATTTGTAAGATCACCACTCTCTTCTGGAGTTACCATGTTGTCCTTTGTATTATTATGTAATTTTTTGCACTGATGTTTGCCCATGGCTTCAGTGGTTCACAATTAGATGGCTCATGGTCGGTTGTGGCACTTGCATTTGTGTGCCTCCTGTCACCCCTCTGGTCAGGGTCTGAGTCTGTCCTTCAGAGACCCCTGCAGATGTTGGCTTGCTCAGTTCAAGTTGGCGGCGGGTAGCCGTGCAGCTTCCCTCAGCAGGTGCTGAGGGTCTGGTGATCTGCAGTTTATCCGCCCCTGCTCCAGAGTGCGCTGGGACTCTGCAGACAGCACTTGTCCCGGGAGCGGAACCGAAAGCTATCGGCATTTTTTTTTTTTTAAATCAACTAATGAATGAGCACATTCCTGAGTTTGAGATACGTCGCTCAGGAGGATATTCTCCAAATCCATCCACTTGCCTGAAAATTTTTTGAATGTCTTTTATTTTTCTGCTGAGTAGTACTCCATTGTGTAGATGTCTCATGGTTTGTTAATCCTTTCTTCAGTTGAAGGAGATCTAGGTTATTTCCAGGTTCTTGCTATTATGAATAATGCTGCTATGAACGTAGCTGAGCTAATGCTTTAGGGGTGGGAATGTGCACCTTTTGGGTATATGAGCATTAGTGGTATTGCTGGATCCTTGGGGAGATTGATCCCCAGTTTTCTGAGAAATACCATACTGCATTCCAGAGTGGCTGAACAAGCTAACACTCCGACCAACAATGGAGGAGTGTTCCCCTTGTTCCCCAACCTCTCCAGCATAGGCTGTCATCTGTGTCTTTAATCTTAGCCATTCTGACAGGTATTAGGTGTTATCTCAAAGTTGTTTTGATTTGCATTTCTCTTATGGCTAAAGATGTTGAGCACTTTTTCAAGTGCCTTTCAGCCATTTGTAATTCTTCTCCTGAGAATTCCCTTTATAGTTCTGAACCCCATTTTTTAATTGGGTGGCTTTGGGCTCTAGATTTTAAGTTCTCTATATATTTTAGGGATCAATCCTCTATCACTTGGTTGGTTGGTGAAAATCTTTTCCCATTCTGTAAGCTGTCGTTTTGTCTTATTGTCTGTGTCCTTGGCTTTACAAAAGCTTCTCAGTTTCAGGAGGTCCCACTTATTGATTTCTGTTCTTAGTGTCTGTGCTACTGGTGTTATATTCAGGAAGTGGTTACCTGTGCCAATGCGTTGGAGGGTGTTTTCCACTTTCTTTTCTATGGAGTCAAATAACTAACTTAGTTACTATGAATTGAGATGGAAACCATCTAAAACATTCAAATATTTTGTATGTTTTCTGTTATTTTTGTGTGTATAAGTAGAAAATATGATGAGCTTGAAAAATCATTCAGTTAGTCATAAGAAGCCCTGGATTTAATAACTCTGGAGAAGCTAGGCAAAATAATACATGTCTGTAAGTACTCAGAAAGATGAGGCAGGAGGACAGCTCTATTTCAAATGTAAAGTTGTGAGTAAGGCTCATTTATTTATACTTTATCAGAAGTGTTAAGGACAAGCTCATTATTGATTTTATAGTTAGTGTAAGGCCAGCCTGGGCTGCATGAAAGACTGTCTGAAAAGGAAAAAAAAAAAAGAAATAATATTATATTAACCTACTACAGTTTTTGCATGTATACAAAAAGGTCCTAGAAGCATGATGACACATACTGTGATATTCTATCCCACATGCCATTCTAGAAAAAGAGAAATCTTCAATTTTGTAAAACACATGTCAGTGCTTTCTAGTGATCACATCCCAGAGAAGAGATTGCATGAAAAAAGCCATGTGAGACATTTTAAGGACAGTGGAGTTGGTCTATGTCTTGTTGTAGTACAAGCAGTTAAAGCATGGAACTGGCTGGTCAGATTATACTGTAGAAGCAGAATGAAAGGGAAGTAGGGTCTGTCTCTAAAATTGCATGGCCTGCCTTGATTACCCACTTTCTCTAATGAGGCTTCATATCTTTTGATTCTATGACTTCCCTAAACCCTGCCACCAGCTGTGAACTAAATGTTCCAAATAAGTGAGCTATGTGGAACATTTCACAATCAAATCATAACACTCCACTGTCCTTTATGCGTTTGTTATCCATTCAGTCATTTAATATATGACATAAATTAAAGCTTTAAAAAAATAAAAGATTAGGGATAGTTTTCTGAGTGATTAAGTACTTGTTGCTCTTATAAAGAGCCTAAGTTTGATTTTCATCACTGACCAGGTGGGTCACAATTGTTCATAACTACATACAGTCTGAAGGAATCTAGTCCCCTCCTTTTATCACTTCAGTTATGCATGTGGTACACATGGCAAAATTACTCATAGGCATAAATTAATAAAATAATTTAAAAATAGTTTTATAAAACAAAATGTATTTATACAACAACACATTTTACCTAATCAGCCAATATTTTCATTCTATGACTTTGCTGAAGACATTCACTAGTGTTACATAAAATTTGAGAGTCTGTTTTTGTGAAATCTGGAGTAATTTCTGGTTCTAATGTGTGTTTACTTGTTATGCCATTAGCATGTCATCAGTTATAAGAATCAAAAAGATCGGTTCCGTGATCATGCAGAAAAACACACTGTACTTTCTAAGTGTGTATGGTATAATAGTTCACAAACAAGCAATGACACGCGCTTAGTGATTACAGCTGCATTGCATATGTGTTAGTTTCTTTTCTGGATGCTGTGCTAAAGCACTCTGACAATAGCTACTTAGGGGAGAATGGCTTTATGACAGTTTATAGCTCGAGGGTTACAGTCTATCATCATGGGAAAATTGTAGCAGAAGAAGCTCTAGACAGCTGGCCACATTACTTCAATTGACTATGAGCAGAAAATAATTTACAATTTGTTCGGCTTTCTCTCTCTGATTTTTATTCAGTCCAGGACTCAGCTCATAGAATGAAATTTCCACATTATAGTAAATCTCCCTATGTAACTGGTACATGAACAACTCAAAAATAAGCCTCTCATTCCTGGTGTGATTGGTTTTGGTGATAGTCCTTTGCTATTGCATCCAAGGGAGAAATGGGGAAAAGAGGGGTCTCTAGTTAAGGAGGATAGAGGAAGATAAAAACAGAATGAGGGAGGGGAGATAAAATAACAAGTTGTCTGAAAAATCACAAGGAATCATACTATCAACCACTTCTATTTAAACATATCTATAATATGTGGAAGTCAGTGTGTAAGTATACATGTATAATTTAAATGAAACTCATCAGTTTTTATCCCATATTCATTTTCATGGATACCTAATAATTAGAGTCAAGAAAGTATTATTCAAAGCCAATGATAGAGCCATAAAAAGGAATTAAGCATAGAGAAGAGAGAATTAAGAAAAACCAGCAATAGATATTATGACTTCATTCCTAGGAGGGGCCTATTATTTGTTGTTAAAGCATAGCATTTAACCCACATGTGAGAATCTAAGTTCAGATTCTCAAAACCCACATAAAACTAAACATTGTAAACACACATCTGTCATTCCTGTGTTACTAAAGTATACTAGAAGCAAAGGCAGGAGAATCTGTGGAAGTTTACCAGCCAGCGAGCTTGGGGTATGCAGAGAGAAAACAGTAAGGGCTTAATTCCATCAAAGTGGTGTGAGAACTGTCAGCTGAGACTGTCCTCTGACCTCCATGGGTCATGACACGTGTCTCATAAGCATAAAAATGTACACACATAATAAACCCATAGCCATAAAACATACCACACATACACAAAGGCACACAACATCCCCCCACATAATTGGGTGTCTCTATATCCGATCACATTTTAATTTTGCTTTTATCATGTATTTATCATAGATTCATCTAGTCATTAAATTGTCTATTAATATTTTGTCATTTTCTATACCCTGACCACCACATTTTCTGAAAGGGAGAAGGTAAATTGTAAGTCAGTCAGGATGAGGGATTCAGCCCTCTCTACTGGAGGTCATAAAGTGTGCTGACAGAAAGCAAGGTCTGGTTTGCACTTCCTTCTCGCCAGGACACTACTTCTGGTAGGTAAGGCATGTGGTTCAACATCTGTGGCTTCTAGTCTTCTCTCTCCCCCATATCTAAACCTGGATTCTCCATGAAGTTTAGCATCAGTAGAGGCAATTAGACTAATCTCTACCCCTGCTCTTTCTCCTATGTCTGTGTAGTACTAGCTCTGGGCAGATTAAGTGTTATTACTTCTTGCTTGATCCCTAAGCCTCTACATTACTTTTTTATAATTTCAAAAGCATGTTTTATTGACATATCCTTGTAAAACAATGAGCAAATCTGGTTTACTAACAATCATGCTATCAACTTTGTATGTTTTCTTTTTCTTGATCTTGGTTCTCTTTTGTCATGGAATCTAAGAAATTATGTTTCTTATTTTCTTTTTCAGCAGTTCAGTTCATTTAGTCTTCTAACACCATGGAAGCTATTTTGGAGAAGTCTTTAACATTTTCTAAATCCTCTATCTTTTTTTTTATTATCTAAAGAACAAGTTTAATTTGTCTGAAACTTCTGTTGATCAAGATGAATAAATGATAAGACGAGTCTGAGCATGACCATATGAGCCTCCTGTATAGAGTCCTCATAATCTAGTGGACTATAGCCTTACTTCAATAAATTAACAAACATTCTGTACATTCTTAAGATGAGGACTAAGCAGCCAAAGAATAGTTTGTCAAGC
This sequence comes from Sigmodon hispidus, assembly GCA_004025045.1. NCBI lineage: Eukaryota > Metazoa > Chordata > Mammalia > Rodentia > Cricetidae > Sigmodon > Sigmodon hispidus. The sequence goes on from PVIH01015117.1 coordinate 4,901, forward strand.
ATAGATATTTCTCTAAATGAAGTAAGATGTCTTAAGGAGCTCAAGCAGGCAAGGTAGTATGCCCCTATTTCTCAGAATGCTGGAGTCTTAATTAGAAGAATTTTAAAGTTCAAATCTAGCCATTGTTAGAGAACTATATCCAATATAAAGGAAAAAAGACAACAAAATGCTAAAATAACTCATGAATGGAAGGTGTTTATGCCACATTGACTTCTAGAATAAGAACATTGGTGCATTCTTGGACTCTATATGAAGACAACTTGAAAACTTTAAAAATATAAAATCAACTTAGCTTCCAGTCCAGGTGAAGAGAGGGAGGAGATACTTTATAAGCAAAAGGGTCAAGATCTTGAAGAGAAAAACTCACACAGACAGTTGACTTGAGCTATTACGAGCTCACTGACTCTGAAGGACATCTGGGAAAGGTACATGACATTGAACTAAGCCCTCTGAATGTGGATGACCGCGGTGTGGGGAATTTGTAGGGCTTCTGGCAATGGGAGCAGAATTTATTCCTTGTACAAAACTGGCTTCTTGGAGCTTATTGCCTACAGAGGAACATCTTGCTTAGCCTTGGTGAGGGGGAGGTGTTCTTAACTCAACTGGATGTTATAGACTACATTGACTCACCCTGAGAGTCCTTACCCTGTCTGAGGAATGGATCAGGGTATGGGGTACTGGGAAGTTGGGGGAGGACTAGGAGGGCAGAGGTGTGTATGTGAAATGTTAAAAAAATTTAAAATAAAAAAATTTACTTAGGTTACATTGAATGTCCCCTCACCATCTCATTCAAATTTAAAACACAAATTTCACCTGTGTATTTTTCCTAACTAGATTTTTCTGCATGCATCATTATTTTCTGGCCAGAGGTTTAATCTTTTCATCACTATGTATTTTCATTTGTTTTATGCAATGCTGTTTACTCATTATAGTTTCACAGTTACAGATGTGATGGTTGGAGAAAGTAGACACTGATGTGAAGGTAAGAAGAGCCAGTTAACATTGATTTTATAAGATGTAGAGGATTTTGGTGGTTGTGAAGATGAAAAAAAATTGAAATGATTTTGAGCAGATACAGGGTGGACCAAGTCAAAAGATGCTTTTGGGGAAAGCCACAATAAAAACAGTTTTTCCACATTTCTATGGGTGATTTTTTAGTTTATATTTTAAATCTCTTTATAGCATATGTAGGTTAATAAGCATTCATTAACATAGGAGACAGAGCCAATGATGGCTATACAGCAATTGTTAGCTTAAAGGCTCTCCTGGGGGATCATGTGTTACAGATGACTAGTTCCATGAAGTTCTGAGACCATACCACATTAACAAAGTCTCATGACTTCACCTCCCTGGCTGTCTCTTTTACTCTCAAATACCTGCAGTTGAAAATCATACTACATTGTGATTTCACTGAAAATTTATTAGTAAGATATTATATAAAGATTAATATTTATTAAGGAGTTATATTAAATACTTATTGTTATAAAATAAACTTTAAGACAAATTTTTTGAATGAATTGTCTCATGATGAATGGTCTAATCTGCTTTTGAGGACACAGGACCTAAACAGGAAAGGGAGGTCAGTGTCTTGGTGTCTCAGTGGGGTCTGATCCTGCCTTACTTAGGCTCTCAGCACTCTAGAGACAGACATGTAAGCCTTGTCACCTAATCTCACTATACCTTCCAATAGACATGGAATGAAAAATAAAGATTTATTTTCCTGCTACACTTACTAGAAGTTAAATGGCAGATGCATGGACTACTGTTCTTAGTGGTTAGGTTAGGATCATGGCTATCACATTTTCATTGTTTTTCCAGAATTAAACCACAGCAGTAGCATTTTGCCAGGGCTCACTATTACTCAGTTTTGACCACATGAATACACACATCTGTGAGCACAAGACAGATATACAGAATCACATATACACACACACAGAGACTCTTTCTCGTATACATATATATATATCAATTATAATAAATCTAAGTCAGATAATAACTTAGTTATTAAAAAGTACCAAACAGCAAAACTCAAAACAGATTTTCTTCATATTCCTGAAGCTAGGGGGAAAAATCAAAATCAAACTATCTTTTGCAATTCTTTGCTCTTTCAAGAGATTTCTATCAGGTTTGTGACTCTTTCTTTTCTTTTCCTTTTTTTAAAAGCTATAATATTGGCTACTTAGTTGCCTGAAATAATGCTATGTTTATTTTTTAAACATTGTTTTAAAATAATATTTTGTTATTACTTTTAATATAAATTTTATTTCCTCTGTGTACAAGTACAAGGCCTTTAAGTAGAGGCCAGAGGAGTATCTATTGTCTCCTTTACCCATGTGTGTATCAGGGGTCAACCTTGAGTTCTCAGACTTAATGGAAAGAACATACATGGCCTTGTTAGGTCATCTTTTGGCCTATATTTTTTGTTTGTTTAATTTTAATCAAGACTAGATTTTTGTATTCACAGGTATACCTTAGCATTTATTCATTTATTTTTGAATATTTGTGTATTTTATGTGTATGTACAAGTGCCCATATGTCTATATGTGCTTTATAGGTGTATCTTCTGCCCACAGAAGCCATAAAAGAGGGTCAAATATCCTGTGACTGGAGTTACAGATGGATACCATGTGTGTTCTAGGAACCAAACCAATCCTCTATAAAATCAGCAAGGCTCTTAGCTGCTGACTCATGCCTCTAAGCTCTGCATTTATTTTTTAAGATAAACATACTGATTAGCAAAGCTGCTGAAGTCCAAAGAGAAATTTCTAGAACCAAAGTGAACACAATGCACACAATAGAAATTACGCTATGGTTTTGGAGGACATAGGGTTAAAAGTTAGTTTTTAAGAGAAATGGCAGAGTTCAGGGCAAGAACACCTGATCTGTATGAAGAAAAGCATGATTCCACCTTCAGAAACATCAAAACTGAAATTGTGTAGGTTTGTTATAACTGGAAAGCATGACTTGAGGTGGTTCTACTGGCTCCGGTCAATAACATTTTAAGGAAAACAACAGTTATTTCAATCAACATGATCTGAATCCAACTCTTTTCAGTCAACTTTATTAATGTGTTTCCCAAAAGGATGTGTTGACCAATTCTTTGGAAACTAATGAATTTGTTGACAATTGATTTCAAAATCATTCCAATTCAGTTGCTTGCCAAATGGCAACAGTATTTCAAATATGTTGATATTTTAGTATTTGAGGAAGTTTGGAAAATTTGATTGAACTTTTATATTTCATTTATACTTTTCTTACCCATTAAAAGAATGAATATTTTTGGTAGGTCTCAAATTCTTGAAACAATTTCTTTTTAATTACACATGAACATGTGTTTTAATTAATTTATAACCTTATAGCTAACTTTATTTATAAATATAATACCAGTATTATCTCTCACTGCTCTTTTCCATGATGTGTAACTTTTTTTTCTGGTTAAAATTAATAGCGCTTCACCCATACTTCTTCTATGCAACTGTTATTTTATTGAGCTGCTAATTCAGCATTCTTCCTTTGTGTGTGACAGCTGAGCTTTGCTTGAGCAGAGTTCCCTCAGAATTGTTCTTTGCATGATCTTCTGTAAATCATAATCCTTTATGAACAGATATCTAGTTAACAAATAGTAAACTGGAAACACAGATTTATTCTAAATTATTAAAATTAGAAGACAACTTCAAGCAACCATAGTGACCTTGCCATATATATGTTTCTTATTATAAATATAAAATTCGTGAAATTTCTGGAGGTCTAATTTTTTAGGAAGCTAGCCCATTTCTGAACCAAAGAATGGTTTTATGGCAAAATGAAAGCACAAGATACTTATTTGGTTTGGTGGGAATATCAAATGTTATCAGCATTAGCTATGTGTTTGCTATCCTCTCATGTTTTAATAAGTTACTCAACAGAAGCTAATGTATATACATAAAATCTTACAATATAGATGGTGGCCTTAAGGCATGATATTAGGGAATATCTTATTTATATCACTTACTAATTATGAATGGGACTATATGCAATTTTTGCTTTTTTGTACTTGGAATTGTTTTTCTGGAAAATAATTCAATTTTTAGGGTTTTATGATGAAATTGATGGCATGTGTACCTGATATGTGATTAATAGAAACAGTAGAATAGTGATTATGATGTCTCAGCTAACTGAGACAGGCATGGTGTCAGGGTCTTATAGAACTCGTGTCCAGGCAACAGAGGGAATATCGCTGGTTGAGTCCAGGAGCTGGAGACAGGCAGGGTGACATGGAAAGTATAAGAGAAAGGAAAGATAAGTAGACTTATTAGTATTTATTACTATTATTTTCCCACAGCTGGTGACTCTATTTTGGAGGGTTATGTCAAGTATAAGATGTATGGCTTGACTGAGAAAAATAGGTTCTTGAGGGTGTGCTTTTGGAGAGAAAGTGTATCTTGGCCAGGGCTTCCTCCACCTCTCTGCTTCTTCATATGCTTACTTCTTGTTGACTAAGAGAGTAGCTTTTGTCAAAGGGTCATAATGTCAGGGAGAGTCTGCTCTGCTGAAATCAGAGCAGGCAGAACCAAAGACTAGAGAGTGAGTCCTCTGGAATCAAATGCTGAAATAAATCTTTCTTCTTTATAGTTACTGTCTTAAGTATTTTAGTCAAAGCTACAAACACATTTATGCAAGACTTTGACTAAGTAGATCTGGGCTTCAGATTGGGTGGTTTTAAAGAGAGATTGGGTCAGAAGCCAAAGCCTTGGATCTAAAGGTGGAGAATATGTTGCAGGCTCTCTTATCATTAGCTGAGTCATCAAGAAGATACAGACCGACTCTAATACACCACAGAGAGACTGCATAGTTTACAAAAATTAAAGTTGGTTTTTGCTGCTCCTAGCTGTGTAGACAGTGAGAACAGGTAGCTCACAGAACTGGTGTCTACTTGGTGTCCGCTGAGGCCTGAAAGCTACTTCAGTCTGTGGCAGAAGGCAGGCTGGCATGTGCACATATCATACAATGCAAGAGTCGAGGAACAAAGCTGTTTTACAATATTCTGCTAATCCATCACTACTGGAGCATAACTTACACCCCACAAAATACTCATAAATGCCTCTTAAGAGCACAGGCTTTGGGCCTAAGACAGACACGAGCACTTCCCAAGATCCTCAAACTATAAACTCAATTTGAAGAATTTTTAGGCTGACATTGTCCCAGAGAAAAGTTAATTTCCTGAAGGTAATTGTATCTAGCTCTGAAAGAAATTCATGAATGTTGTTATGTCAGTGAGTATGCCCCTCTAAAGCCCCTGAATACAAAAGAAAGCCAAATGCTATGAACAGGGCCAGCAGGACAAGAAGCAACAATAAGTACTGATCATTGCAGGTGTCAAGTTACATGATTTTAGATAGCAAAATGTAGCTCGCTGTTCTCTGGTAGAAATAAAAGGCAAAAGAGTCTTTTGAAAATCTGAAAGAAACAAGAAATATAAAACACAAAGGTGAGTGAAGTAACAGCATACTTAGAAAACAAATTTCTAGGAATGAACAAAATGAAACAAAAACAAAAAACCCAAATGATAATATAGTTAAATCAAATCTCATTGAAGACAAAGTATTGCAGAGTAGAAAATGGAATAAAATTCTAACTATATCCCACTGATGGAAGGCACATCTAAAACAGAGGACACTGCCTTGTCCAGCCTTAATACATAAAGAGCTGCTTGGTCTTATGCCATGCTTTGTTGATGCCCACAGAGTCCTGCCCTTTCCTGAACAGAAATGGAGGAGTGAATTGAGAGGTGGGGACAAAGGGGGTTTGTGTAAGAAACTGAGAGGAGAGAGGAGGAGGAGAAAGGAGAGGAAAACTATGGCCAGGATGTAAAATAAGTAAACAAGTAAATAAATAAATTGAAAAGCAAACAAAAAGCCCAGAAAAATTTAGAGTGGAAAGAAGAAGGAAAAAAATCTGATCTTGAGAGAAACCAAATGCAACTATTTTTATCAGAAAAAGTACACTTTAAACACCATGGCTCAGCCCTCACTTCTGTTTGTATCTTTTTATTTTGCAACACAAAGACAAGAGCCAGACTTCTGTTGCCCTTTCTATGAAGTTATGAACTTGTTTTATGCATGCAAAGCAGGACAAGAATCATGACAGAATGATGACCAGAACTTTCTGAGAGCCAAGAGCAAACTGATAGCAGTAATCACCAAACACTTTCAAAACTTTCTTCACTAAAACAGATGGGCTTTCATCTTAGTGACGAAGATAAAAATATTGTAGGCAACACAAGATATTGAAACTGAATGAGAAAACAGGCTCCTTGGTTTATGCAGAAAACTTTTATTTATTGAAGAATAATTTACGAAATTGTGTTGAGTAACTGAGTAACTGTAATGATCTCTCTGTGTTACTGTCTTAAACAAGGATTAGTATATGTAGATATTATGTGCTTCTATAGAAAAACATCAGAACCTCTTTAAAAATTGTTTAGCATAACCCTACAAAATCATCTGTTTATATTCTGTTCATTTTGGCTCTGATGCTGTCACAGATGTTCATGATTACAGAACAAAAACATGATAGCCCTGCAGTATTTGCCTCATAGTGGAGTGCAAACGTATGTAATGCAGGAAGGGAAGAATCCCAAGAAACTTTACAAGTGAGTTTATATGCACCCTGGTCATGGGTTAGTATGCACACATTCGCATCTTGTAAGGGCCTGGTTTCCTTTCAAAACACCAAAGCAAATTCACTTAACCTAGGGAAAGTTGTTGAGATAACTGAACAGTTGCTAATGGAAGGGGGCTGGGATTGCACAAAGGTGAAATAGCATTCAAAGGGATGTTTTTCAGGAAAAGATAAAATACTCAGCTGGCTCCTTATCATTTTCCCAGGCTAGTGTACCTACATTTTAACTAGGAGAATTTGGACTGGGAGGATATTTTCTGTCTTCACATGGGAATTCGGCTTGACCTTGTCAACTCTGAGTGCAGGATGATAAACAGCCCAGGGTTCTCAGGAATGACCATGTTTTTAAAATTCTATAAATGGACTTTATGGTTAATAATTAAGCTCTCAAGTCTGTCTAGTAAGTGAACAATGACACTACAAACTTCTAAAGCTAATTCCTACACAGTTATAAATGCTGAGAAGTTCGGTTCAATGTTTTCTTTATCCTGCTTATTAATAGACTTTATTGATTTTTACACTGTGTTCTTGAAAAACTGTACACAGCAGGCAAATGATGATACATAACATTAACTCCTTATGCATGTCTAACCTTAATGAACATACTTAGCCATTGTTTATAAATTTTCATTATTTATCAATTTTTGTTAGCTTTTCAAAAACTTAGTTTTATTTCCTTAGTCTATTTTCTTCTATCCAATTTTTAGCAGTACACAACTTCTTTTTTTTTCTGAACACTATCTCTTTAAACATTGAAGAATGAGACTGAGGCCCTTTTTTTTCCTCTTTAAACCTCAGCTGTCCAGCTATCAACCAAATATCTTGCAAGAAGCATACTAAAAATAGAAGACTAGCTTATATACTTTTACATAAAATAACCCACAAACAATAATCATCAAATAATAGTGTCTTTGCATTCAGGGTTGATTTTTCTCTGGAGCAAGATTGGCCATAACATTGGTCATACATAATTTCTGATTTAATAAAGTTCACAAGGTAAGTCAACTGCTGTTGTTATGGGCTCCATGCCAGGACATAATACATTGTTATAAGGAATGACCCACTGCTGTGGTTTCCATTTAAATGGATTCATTCTTTGGATCCCAAAACATGTTTGAGGTCATGAAAACATTCATTCTCTTTTCAGTTTGAACACTTTGAAATCATCTACAACTCCTCTTGCTTCACCATTTGTGTTCATTTCCCACGTCCATCCTACATTTACCTTTGCACTACAATCTCTTGTAAGTTATAAAAAAGTTTTATTTTCTTTGGAATACCACATCAACAAGGCTGATTACTCCTCAGCTCTTGATGTTATTTACCCCAGTAACCTAAAAGGTATGTTCATGTTTTATAATAAAAGCAAAATTTAAGTTTAAATGCATTGTTTCCCAGTAATCTTAGCTAGCATAGACAAAGAACAGGGTTTAGTCCACAGAGCAATAAATAATCAGTAGATAAATAAATAACAACTACTATTAGAAACTTAAATGTGGTAAGCATTGGACAATCCTGATGTCTGTCTGTCCTATTTGTTTCATCCTGATTTATATGTATTTTCATGAATATCATTTGTTGTCTATTATGTACACAGACCAACAATACTTATGTGTTTATCAGTGCAAGTAGATGTGGGTCTACCATGAATGTGAATGATAGACTTACAAAATGTAGTAGAGTTGGAGGCATTTTTTTTATTATGAATAAAGTCTCATTTTGTTATCCATGTATCCCCTTGTTCAAACTCCCTTCCCCCTCCTGCCCCTCCCAGTCACTTTCTTTTCTCCCCATCTCTTTATCTTCTCCCCATCAAGGGCAGGAGATCCCAAGGTCCCAAAGTGGCTTAGTTCAGCATCCAGAGATGGCTTGGCCATTAAAGGCTAGGATCACAACCAAAAATATAAGAGTTCGTGGCATTTTAATATTAAGGTTTTTCTTATAGTATGTGAGTTGCTGATGTCTTAAGTCCCTGTGTTTAAGTAATTAAGTCAATAAACAAACTATGAAGAGAACTATCTATTTAAGCTAGATAGAGACTTGAATTTGCAGCATATTTCTTTCCTATGACATCATAAGATTTTAAAAATCAATTTGATATTTATATTAGTTCAGTCAGTGCTATGTTGTAAGTGCTCATGTTGGGTACAGAGATGAAAAGACTGACTAAACCTTCCTGGTTAGACATCTCATAGCTCATTTACTTTGCTGCCTATGGTTGATGAGACACAGGTGAGGTGCACAACTTAAGCTTTATGAGAACAGAAATTCCTACCTCTCTTATGTACTAGTGATTTTGAACATGTGCATGCAGGCAACAGAATTGTTTAATGATAGAACACAAATAAACCATCTGAATATTATATGCCATGACATCTATTAAATTTATTTTATTGCATACATTAATAAGTCTATTCCTGAGGACCACAAAGATGGTGTGCAAAATGAAGGTATGTTTGGGATTTTATTTCTGGTGCCTTCATTTTAAAAAAATGCTTCAGCATACATTTTAGTTAATCATTTTACATGAGTATCAGCTATGAGTATAAGAATATCTAAATATACAGATTTTTTTGCTTCATTGCTATTTAATACATATCTGGTAAAACTATGCCTCTCTTTTGTATAAGCTGACACAAAATTGTAGACTTTAGAATTAATCTTGCAAAGCAGCAGCACATCTGCATTGTGTACTGAACAAAGGGAAGCCAGAGACTGAAAGTATGCCCTGGAATATGTCAAGGTGTCCACAGCATAGTACTGTTCTAAACATCCCAGAAGACAGTTTTGCTGTGCATGTCATAACAAGAAAGAAACAGGCATGACAGGCAGAGATGATAACTGAGTTCCCTTCCCCCAACCCATTCTTTGCCATGCTATCTTCATTTCTGGGAAAGTGAAAACTCCAACCCATTTGGAAAAAATCAAACTCATAATAACACATTATGATGTAACAGAAAACTCATGATAATGAGAACATTGACCCTAGATTTTCATCAGTTGGCACGTGCCATGCATCAGACTAGGGTATTAGATGAGGGAGAAGCAGCTAAGTGTTTTGAGGGAATTACTTAGTTTATAGCATATAGAATTTGCTACAGTGGAATTCTGCACAAAATGTATTCCAATGAATGCATATTGTCTGATGGTGAAATGTAAAACATAATTTCACTCAACATGCATTTTTTTGCATGGCTAACTTTTTCTCAAACACCATAAAAAACAGCCTGTGTTTTTTTCTTATGAAACAATAAAAAAGCAAATTTAGAACATATACGTATTCTGTTAACTGGTAACATGACTGTTCACATGCATCCACTTATAAGTGAATATAGCACCCTCTTCCCTCTATATTTATTACTGATTTTTAATTCTAAAGGTCATCCTATGATTTAGCATTCCATATATTTATAAATAGTGGATTTGGTGATGCCTTACTGTCTAACATCCTACAGCTCTTGGAGACACCACCACACCAAACATTCCTGCTCATCACCTACCTTAAATAATTTGGGTCTGATTTTGGTATATAATCTTGTAGTATATACAAGTTTTAATTTTCTTAACTAATTTGATTTTTTAGAGAAAATAATTATGGTGTTTGCTTTACTAACTAATGGAACATGAGAAAGATTTTAACGTATTTGAAATTCCAATACTCAGAAAATTTCAAGATAATTTGTTAGCCAGTTTGTGTCTATAATAGAATACTTTTAAATAAATGATAAAAATCATTGTTAATTAAGAGATTTTTCCTTGTGCTATTTATCGTGTACTTTTAAGTTTAGATGGAAGAGAATGCATTTGTCTAGTTGGTCTCACAGCATGACTGTGATCTAGACAAAAATTACTAACCTTCAGTAAATAATATTGATTGTAATTTCAATAAATTCAATAGTAGCTTAAATGCATAACTAAAAGTTAACTTCACCAGTGTAAAGTCATTCAATAACTATAACAATAAACATGCTATATTTGATATGAGTAATGCAGGCAATTTTTTGTTCAAAACATGCTATAATGGTAGATTTCCTAAATTCTGAGAAACTACAAATGAATTTTAAAATAGTCTTTTTCATCATTTTCTTGTTTATTTATTTTGTCATAATTCTAATAAGCTATTGAATGCTTTTAGAAGGTAGCTCCTTTTTATACTTTCTCAAAACCAAATTTTACTCTATATGTTGCTCTTTTACCAGACTAGTCTTTAAAGATACAATCATCAAAAACTTAAAGAGTTTACATTCCATAGATCATTAATTTAATTTAGATTGTTTTTCCTGAGAGGCCCTACAGTCTTATATGTTGGTTAAGACTGAGGAAAACAAAGTAACTAGAAACTTGGGGAAGTAATTTGGGCAAGTTTTTGACCCCAAACACAAATGGAAAGAGATAAATCCTTTGCTGTGGTTTTAAGTAATGTGGCGCCTAAATAGCATGATAAATGTGCTGACATTTACAGAGACTCTAGTTAGAGCCAAGATAACTTAATGCACTCTCTGGCATCTCAGAACACGCAGAGTCTATATGGAGGACTGCTTAGTTTACGGTGAAATGCAGCAGACCATGTGGGCCACAGCTCTTACAGCATCTGGAGAGATGCACACTTTTGTTCTGATTATTTCGCTGCTATGTCCCCCCAACACACACACCACATCCCTTACATGCATTCTTCTCACTCATGCCTTCTGTTTTCCATTTGTAATAGAATAAGAAAGATGTTTAGACTTAATTTTACGCTCATAATGAGAGTTCCTAAACAAAAGTAATTGCCATCTTTCCTTCCATTATATAAAATATATTAATTCACTCTTAAGTTTATTTTCAGAGAAATTGGGTTGAGAAATGAACAGAATAAGCATATTAATTTCTTCTTAATGTTGAACTTGATAACATTTATAACACAGAAAATTTTACTTACAGAAATATTTTTTAAAGAATAAAAATTGAGTCTTGATGAGGTAACCTAGTGGGCTAAGAGGCTTACTGCCAAGGCTGGGGATGGTTTAATTTCTGGAACCCATATGGTGGAGGCCAAGAAATGACCCCTGACAATTGTTCTCTGACCTCCACCTACGCACCATGGCATGGCCATTTCCTCTACCAAATAAATAAATAAAATGTATTAAAATTTTAAAAAGAAAAACATTGGAATAATATTAATGACCTTTGAAGTTTATTAAGATACATTAAGTTTATTAGGCTACTTTAGTTAAAGGATTTTAAGAAAAATAACTAAAATATTCAACAGCCAGTCATGATGTATTAGATATTCATAGAACACTTTCTATGTGGAAAATACTGTTAATGGGTTAAAGCCAATTATTTTAGTAGTAGATGTATCAGAATAGTTTTGAAGATTGTTTCTTAAACTCATAAGTCAATTGAAAGCAGGTTAAGTCTCCTTAAGATCTGTAATCTGAGAATTCCCTTTTTAGATCTGAACCCAATTTTTTGATAGGGTTATTCAAGGTTTTGGGATCTAAATTCTTGAGCTCTTTATATACCTTAGAGATCAGTCCTCTGTCACTTGTAGGGTTGGTGAAAATCTTTTCCAATTCTGTAGGCTGGCGTCAGCAGAGGAACTACGAATGGCTGAAAGGCACCTGAAAATGTGCTCTTCATCTTTAGCCATCAGAGAAATGCAAATCAAAACAACTTTGAGATACCACCTAACACCAGTTAGATTGACTAAGATAAAAGGCACAGATGACAGCCTATGCTGGAGAGGATGCGGAGCAAGGGGAAT
>PVIH01015117.1:17409-50981 GCA_004025045.1 Sigmodon hispidus
AATTGAGAATCAATCTCCCCAAGGACCCAGCAATACCACTTCTGGGTATATACCCTAAAGAGGCACATTCACACTCCAAAGGTATTAGCTCAACTATGTTCATAGCAGCATTATTTGTAATAGCAAGAACCTGGAAACAACCTAGATGTCCCTCAACTGAAGAATGGATTAACAAACTGAGGTACATCTACACAATGGAGTACTACTCAGCAGTAAGAAAAAATGATATCCTAAAATTCACAGGCAAATGGATGGATTTGGAGAACATCCTCCTGAGCGAATTATCACAAACTCAGAGAGATAAGCAGGGGATGTACTCACTCACTAGTGGTCTCTAAACAAACAAACAAGAAAAAAAGCCAAACATGCCCAAGTAGCAAACCACAAACACTGAACAGCTTGGGATCAGAAATACCCTGGACTGACCCTTCAAACCCCAGTCCATCTATAGGAACACCTGACTCACTCTTGAGGGAGGGGGGACAAAACTGGATTTGGCCGGAAGTGAAGACTGATCCAAGCATTATTGGGCCAGTGGGACCATAGGACTGTCTGCTCCCTGCCCAGGGAGGGGATGGGGAGTTGTGGAGAAGAAAAATGACCAGATGTGGTGGGAGGGGGAAGAGACCTTGAATAAGGATATACAGGGATGGAAAAAAAAATTCAGAGGGAAAGCTGAACACAAAGAAAATATATGTGTAGGAATCTTATTTGCATTTCCACCCTTGATAAGCCATGCTTATGATTATTACCCTCTGTATAGTTATTGTTAACTCTTCCGCATTTTTAAATTCTTTTTACTGTTTTTTTGATAAATACAAAATAAAGAAGGAAAAAAAATGTAATCAAAAAAAAAAAAAAGATCTGTAATCTGTTGAACTCATATGGATTTCACACTAATCTTAAGTCCAAATTGTCCATTTTAATTCAACAAGAATATACTAGCTTGGAAAAGTTCCATTCTGGAGTTCACTCCTATCTCAAAATAAAATTTATGATGGTTAATATATCCAAATTTATTTTCAAATGTTTACCAAATTGTAACTTTATACACCTTTTGAATTAAGTAAAATCTGAATTCATATCAGTGAAAGAGATATAATTAATAAGTTTATTATATTAATAAATAACATTTATAAGTCATAAATCTCTTGCATTTGATTTTAAAATCATTTTAGTATAGTTATGTTTTATACAATATATTAAAAAAATTCTATATGTCCATGCTCACTAAAATTATTTCTCTTATGATATTTATGATTATAATATAATCTAAACTCAGTGTTTTACCCTGGAAACAATGTTGGACTAGTCAGGCTTAAATGCACAGTTGTTTCCAAGTATTGTTTTAAATGTACAGTTTTCAATATTACATTATAATATCTATTGTTTTCAGTTTTAGCATGTAAAAATGCAATCTTTATTATTATAAAAATTTACACTCATGGGAGACACTATTTTATGTGTGTATATATAATTAATTTTTAATTAAGAATTTTATGTATTTTGATATTATTTCCCCCCTCCTAAGTCCTTCTAGATTTTTCTCACCTTTGTTTTTTTTTTGCACATAAAATAAAATCCCCAAAATAAAAATCAAAATAATCTAAAAACAAAAAATTACCGAAACAAAACAAAAAATTATACAAAATAGCATGGAGTCTCTTTTGTGCTGTGTAAGAACTTTTGGCCATGGGACCTGCTCTGGAGTGTGAATGGTATAATCAGTGACACTCTATCAAAAAAAAAAAAAAGAAAAACTGATTCTCTTGTTGTAAATATGTATCAGTTGCAAATAGCTTCTTTACTAGGGGTGAAACATTGTGTCTAATTCCTCTTTTAGTATGGAGTTTTGTCTAGTTTGAACCTGTGAAGATCTTTTGTGTTTTGTGCAGTCTCTGTGAGTTCATATGTTCATCAGTCCCATTGTGTCTAGATGCTGAAGTTTCTTGGATTCATCCAAAATCTTTGCCTTTAAAAGAACAGCAAAACCCAAAACATTCAGAATTATTGTAAATCAATTGAAGTATGGGTCCACTGTGTATTATTTTCTTTTCTCCAACATTTCTACCTGCCTTGCTCATGCTTAAAATTGTTTAGTAGTAAGGATTTTTTTTTAACTTTTTTACATTGAAGTAGCTTTAATCATTTTTAAATGTTAATGCACAAACTAGTTAAGGGTTATGATTAAAATAACAGCTATAAATTAAACAAGGCATTTGGCAAAAATAATTGTTCATAGCTATATCACCATCCAATGGTTGTGGGTGTCAGCAACATAGAATTTTCATACAGAGGGGAGATTGAGCACAGAGCTTAAATAGCTACCTTCAGAGACATTAGTGAAGTAAAGACATATGTAGAATAAAATAAAACATCATTAATTCCTTCTTTGATAGATATCATATATCATAAGTGGTTAGGTTGTATCTATTAAATTTGTTCTGTAAGATAGTAAGTTTAAAACACCTGCCATACTTAAATCTCAAAAGAACTGGATATTCTTGAGAACTCTGGCTTATTAAACAACACTTAAAGATTTGTTTTAATAATATTCTCAGGGTGAGAACAGATCTCTTGAGTGTAGAGTCTAGTTAGGTGAAATGTTTCTAAAAGCAAAAACCTTCTCAGTAATCCCTAAATATCTAAAAAACTAATTTGACTTACCAGTATAAATATAAACTAGTCTTTTTTACTATTATAATTTTATATGGACATCATTATACAATTGTGTGAATTGTATGCAAAGTTGTTTATTAAATCAGTAGAGACTGGTTGCAATTTCCATCTATCCCAATTTTCAAAATTGTAAATTTTCATTTTAGAAATTTACAATTGGGAGGAAAGGGTAAAGTCAACAATTAGAGTGATACTTATAATCCTACTATTTAGTTATAATTATTTCAATTCAATTTTCTTTTGTGTGTTCACATAAGTATCTCTGTGTATATGTATTTTTTGACTTACATCTTAATAGGACAGTTCTGTTAAGTTATGAACTTTTTGGTAATGTACCAGAACTCCTTCTTGGATTGCATATCATTACAAATCTCGGGCTTTGGATCCTGTTCCAACTGTGAGATCTTGACAAGTTCAGCACCTCCTAAGTCCCTCCTTACCAATCTGGAGAGTGCTAGAATAACAGTAGCTCTCTCTCATCAATGTACAAAAATGGTCCATAAGAAGGATCAAATTTAACTTTTCCAGACTTGTTCCCAGTAGCTTTATTATTAATAAAACACAATTTAGAGTAGATTGTGTACATAATTATGTTTCAAATAGTTTAGGTGTTCTTAGAGCTCAACAGGGGAAGAGACTGTTGTTTGGGGGAGATGTGTTTGACTGCATGTGGAGCATTAAACTGGTTGTTTTCTTCACAGATGCATCTTGGCAAGGGAAAGATAAAAACATTGGAACTAGCATCCCTTGTTTGGAGTCAGATGCATCAGTCCTAGAGCAGAGCATCCCTCTACTTTGTCCTCCTAGCAGGGCTGTCTCTTCTTGACATACTTAATTTTTAAATTGAAAGTCATCTACATATGCAAGGTACACTGTGATGTTTTGATATGGATGCAGATTGTGGAAGGACTGAATCTTGAATCAATGATTAACATACCCATCACATTGCTTGTTGGCTTGTATATTAGAGTTGATGGGCACAGCTAATCTTCCCCTCCCTTTTATTTTTTGTTAGACACTTGAAATTTCTTTAGATATATTAAAATAAACAATCCATTGTGTTGGCACTAGAGTCACTGTGTACACCAATGTCTCAGCCATGAGCAATATGATCATTTTTCTCCACATCCGAGTCTATTCTAAGATAAATGGCATAGTTAGGTGAATTTGGTAGTCCTGATAATTCATATATACAATAACATTTTGAAAAAAATGTACACTCCAAATTTATTGTATCAGTATCAGGAGCAAGATATTAAAGCAATAAAAGGATCAATAGATGAACAGATAAACCAAATGATGAGATATGATTATATAGTAGAATATTATTCAGTCTTTAAAAAGAATATTGTGACATTATGAATAAAACTAGAGAACTTCACACTAAGTAAAGTAAGCCAGACAAAGAAAGATAATTACTGCATGATCTCAGTTATATGCATAATCTTAACACATTGGAACTCATAGAAGTGTGATTTAAAGTACTGATTATCAGAAGCTGAAAAACACATAGTGACAGTTCTGAGGCTTAACAGTTAAAGGACCAATATTTTATTATTTTTTAAATTTATTTATTACATATACAGTGTTCTGCCTGCACGTGTCCCTGTATGCCAGATGAGGACACCAGACCTCACTACAGATGGTTGTGAGCCACCATGTAGATGCTGGGAATTGAACTCATGACCTCTGGAAGATCAGTCAGTCCTCTTAACCTCTGAGCCACCTCTCCAGCCCCCCAATATATTATTTCAACAAAAAGCAATAATTTTAAAAAATCTCTATATTTTTTTTTCAGAACAGTATTATAGGCTTGACTCTCTCAGACCTAGCTCTGTTGACTAGTCTGGCCTCAAACTCAAAAATCTACCTGGCTCTGCCACCCTAGTGCTAGGTTAAATTTGTTTTAAAGGCAGTTTACTGTGTTGTCAATTGTTATATGCCTTATTTAAACAACTAGGCTTTTTTTTCTACAGAATTATTAGAGAGAAAATATATACATGGTGATGTGTTTAAAAAAGTCTGTGATACTTCAATTGTTAGTAGACCTCTTTATATGAAACCATTAGACCATGAGATCTTCTCAGTGAAGAATGGAGATTAAAACCAACTATACTTAGAAACAGGTTTATAAAAAATTTTACACTATGTATCTGCTTAAATGGACATTTTTCTTTTAGATATTCTATGTTATTGTTCTGTTGCCACAAAAGAGATCATAATTTCCACATTTGTAATTTGTATTTCCAGAGTCTGATCAAGGGTTTGAAATGGTTACTAGGGTTGTGGATTGAAAATATAACAGATTAATGAAGCATGAAACAGTGTTAGAATTGTCATTCCTGGTCTAACACTGCAGTTAATATTTTACTGGCTCTCATGTTATTCCTGTTCATGCATACTGAATCCATTAAACCTCATAATTTAAAGAAACTAATTAACTGAGTTACTATTTGTAAGCATGTCATTTCTGGGAACTAATGTTTCTAAAATAATATCTATGTCATATTTTGCACTGACTATTATTATGGGAGAAGGTTGAATCACACAATTTAGTTAATTTTTAAATACCTCAGTCACCTATTACAGATATGGGAACTTGAAGCATCTTAAAGGTCAAATGGTAAAATTCCCATGGTAGATTACAAGTTGAATTTGTAAGTATCACACAATGTTTCCCTATTTTTTCCTTTTCTATAAAGTTTTCATTGAGTATGTAATTCACAAACATATGATCTTGATTGCCTTCTCCATCTATCTCTTTCTGTCCCTATATTTAAATGTTGTAGGCTCATTATGATCCTAGGTTCCCTTTTCTCAATTATTATTTAAAATAAAAAGGCCACATGAAACACCATCATAGAATACTGAAACTTCCATTATGTCAGTTATATTGTTTAATATTCAAAGTATCAATCAGTGAAATATATTGATTGTCTAAATATAATTTAGATTTTTATGTTCTCCTGGAAATATTTAGAAGGCAAATTTTGAATTACTATAGTCAAACTGTCAAATTTATCTGAAGCCTTATTGAGCAGACAAGTGATTCCAGGAATAAGATGTTGACTCCCATCATGTTCCTTTCTTCTTAGAATATTTATAGCAGCTTTTCTTCTAATTTATATATTGACAGATATGGGTTTTTTTGTATTCCTAATATGTTTTCTTATGTATAAGATGATTATAAATATTTGTTCAGTGTGGAAATGAGAAAATCAATTATTAAGTTAAACTTTTTTTTTTTGAATGAGGAATTGTTCGAATATCCTGAAAGACAGGTGTTGTAGAAGTTTTCCGGGCCCATTTGGGCCCGGAGGTTTTGGACCTGGCCCGCGCACAGCTTTTGTCCCTCAAAGAAATGAATCAGACACTTATATACTTCATACTGTTTGGCCCATGTCTCATGCACATTACTAGCTAGCTCTTTCATCTTAAATAAACCCATTTCTACTAATCTACCCACCACGTGGCCCAGCCTGTGGCTCTCCTGTATCTCTTACATGTTCCTCCTTCGGGGGTCAGATGGCGACTGACTAACTCCACCCTCCTTCTACCTGTCTGTCCTCTGATTCTCCACCCACTTCTACCGTGTTCTACATAGGCCAAACCATTTCCTTTATTTACAGCATACAGAGAACATTTCCACCACAGATAGGTACTTCCTATATTTAAACATAGAACCAGTAATCTCCCCATTACATATTTACACACTGTCCCTTAGGGCACTGAGTCCCACTTCGTTATTGTCTGGAGATTGGGGAGAAAGGTAATTTCATTTTGAGTTAATTTTATTATATTATTCATCTCAAGACTGTTGAGAAAATTAAATTACTTAAGGGCTGACAAGAGGGTTCTATAGGCACTTTATACCAAGGTTATTGACCTGGATTTAATGTCTTCTAAACACATGGTAGAAGGAAGAAATCAAGTTTTAAATAGTATCCTTTTCCATATGTATGCTATGGTAACTTTGCACTGCCTTCTTTTTATAAACACACACACACACACACACACACACACACACACACACACACACACACCTCACAGGCTAACAAATACTATAATAAATAAAACAGTATTTTAAATTTCTTAACATGCAGAAGACATCCTTGTTAGTTTTGGGCTCATGCTTTCTGCTCCGTATCTTGCAGTTCAATGATAAATTGATTGTTTACCTCTTAGTCATTTGGTTACTTAGAAATGAGTTTTTTTAAACAAATATATTTGAACCATATTCTTATATTTTTTCTGGATTTTTATTCGATTTTATAGTAAAGAGAAACATTAGGTATCTTTATTAAAATTCACAGATGATGAAATCCCTCCAGTTCAAGCTACCTAGAGTTGTGTTCCAGAAGACTACTCAGCGAGATCACTCCCAGATCTATACATTCTTTCCTAGCTATGATTTTGTTTCTCTAGGTTATTATATTTTTAATTTTCAGAAAAGACTCATGGACAGTAGAATATCATAGTCTAAAATGTTTCTTTTAAAATGTTTTCATGCTTTAATAAAAAAATTGCACATAGGATTTAAAATTTATTGTGTTTTCTGAGATTTGTGAGCTTTTCAAAATATAACATGATGTCTAAAAGCCTCATTTTCAAGTTAGAATTTCATAATATAAGAAAATTCTTTTCAAGCTGTAAGGGGATCAATAATTCTACCCACCTGTGATAACTGTAAACCTCAGAAATGACAAGAATGACAGATATTCTTAAAATTTGAGTAATGACACATATATTGGTAGTAACAGCTGTCTAATTGGACTTAAAGCCTCCTCCACAAAGGAGAGATCACACAGTGTTATAAACAAAGCCAAGTATCCAGGGCTACTGTGGTTATGGATCTAAGAGGATAATCTATTAACTCCATTTTGCTAATTCATTCTAAAATTAATTTCTATACCCACAAGGAAGTGTAGCTGTTACCCCTTATCAAAGATGTTTTCCTTTGCAGCAAAAGGAGACCATTACAGAAAATGGTAACTGGTCATAATGCAAGGATCAGTGGATCATGGGGGGGGTGTCCAACTCCAAGTGATAGATCTACAATACAAGTTTGCTACTTAAGGTTCAGGAAACATCTTGAAGGTATAAAAACCAGAGAATCAACAAATCTGTTATGAAATTGTGTCTCTTAGAAATTCGAGAGAAGTTGCTACCATGATATCTGAGCAATATGACTAGATAAAGAAGTCTCAAAAATGTCTATATCAATAGATATGCTAATGTAGATGATATCTCAAGGGCCTCCATCCTTAGAAAAAGAGTTAGAGAAAATTAGTGACTGAAAAGAGAAAAAGAATTAGTCTTTCCTAAGAATGAACCCCTAATTGTTATCCATTACCAGTGGTCAGTTCAGAAATCATATATCCATCAGCAACACTGAACCAACTCAGCAGGTTTTTATCATTTATCCATCCATTATCTATCATCTATCTATCTACCTACCTATCTATCTATCTGTATATCATCTACCTATCTATAACTATTGATCTGTCATCTATCTTCTATCTCTCTCCCCTCTGCTTATCTATCTTCTATATCTATTTATCTATCTATAGAATCTATATAAATATATGTTAAATGTTCATTAAAACTGGTACTTAAATATTTTTATGTTTTTGATTTCTTACTGTTTTAACTTTAATGGAATATTCTTGCAGGATATTTGATTTCACTGTGACACTTGGAAACTATTAACTTTGAATCTGGGAGCAGAGCCAGTGACTATCAGACCAGAATTAGCCAGAGAAAAAAAGGAGGAATTTGAATAGAAAAGATGTAAATAAAGGAAAGGGTAGGACTAGAATGCGGGGGGGAATGTTTGTTTTTATGCTGTGAATATCATTCTGTAAATAAAGGAACTCTTTTGGTCTGTGTGGAGCACCATAGAAGTACGTGGGATAATCAGAGGAGAGACAGGTAGAGGAGTGCAGAGTCAGACAGACTCCATCCATCTGCCATAAAAGAAACATGTAAGAGACTCAGGTAAGCTATGGGACATGGGCCATGGGACACATGGCCAGATAGATGAATGGAAATGGGTTGAATTAAAATGAAAGATCTTGATAGCAATGTGCCTGACACATAGGTCAAACAGGATGAAATTAATATAAGTGTCTGAGTCATTTTTAGGGGGGAGAAGCAGGCATGGACAAGTTGGACCTCTGGCCCAGATGGGGTCTGAAACCTCTGTGTAACACTAGATTGATTTTTTGGGGGAGGGGGAAGAGTACAGAGAAGTATCTCTGGCTGTGTCTTCAGCCTAAAAGACAGATCAGCTGGTTTCCTGGTTGTTTCTCAGCTTATCTATCCAGCATACTTTTCACTCCCACATCCAACTTCCAATTCTTTGTTGGTAAATAAAATGATAGATGTTTAGATTAAACCTACATATCTCAGTCACTGCAGAAAGGCCAAGTACTGGGAATTGTAGGGTGACAGACGATAATTTAAGTATCAAAGAGTTAATGTGCAGCTGACAGAAAAACATTTGTTTTACTAATCTATGGTTGATAATTTTATTCTAATTCATGTGACAAATCTGACAATATTTTAAGTTTCAAGAATTTTTTTTCTTACTGCTTATTTTATGTGGAAACCTGCAATATCCCTTGCTTTTTTCTGAGGCTACATGAATTCAAAACAAATTTATATTTTTGGGTTTTCTTTTTCTATCTCTCTTAGTTGCCTGATTCTCTAAGATTTTATGGTTGATCAATTTCACAGCCTTGTCTTATTTATGAATTAACAACTGATTTATACTTTGCCCACAGGTTGGCCATGGAATTTGTATGCTCAATCTAATGAGTTCCTCTGACTGCAAGCCAGCTCAGATTCCAGGCAGGCTTCTCTTCAGATGAGCAGCCAGCAGAACAGTGGGGCTGTGAGCACAGGGTGGAGTACTTGGAATGGTTTGTTTCCAGGTATAACTAACTCTCTGAGGAAATTTGGAGCCACTCTTTACTATTCTGCCTCTCCTTTCCACTAATGCTCCAGCCATTGTGGGACCACCCAAGAGTAATCTCTGCCCAGAGTACAGGGAAGAGCTGCAGCTGGGAATAAGGCAGGTGAGCTCCTCTGTATACACCAAGGGGAGAGTGTGCCAGATGTCTTGTTAGCTTCCTACATGAACCTTTCTGTTCTAATAAATCTTCTAAACTTTTATAACCTCTACAACATTCGGAAGTCCAGACTTAGTGCTGTTTGTTTTGATTTTTCTTTCCCATCACTGACAGCATTTTTACTTACCTGAGACCTTCACCGTTAGACATAGTCAGATATGACTCGGTTAATACAAGTTTGACTTTTCTCCACCCCATGTTGTTATCTTTTAAAATTATATTTACAATTATTGTCTGTTTTTCTTCTACTAATATCAGCAAGAAAATGGGTTTCCTTATGTTTGGGTATGCTATCTTCTCTTTGAAGAGTATGCTGGAAATAGAATGTTTAATATAAAAGAATATAAATTTATTTTTATTTGTTCTTAACATAAAAAGACTACCTGAAAAATATGTTAGGTAATATAACTTATGGCTGTGGGAAACTATGTATCAGATTTTTATCCATTTTTTTTCCTCTTTTTTTGACAGAAATAGTACTAAAACATTACTAAGTGATAGTTGTTTCCAGATTCAGAGGAATACTACACAGGGACCAGTAAACCTGGGCAATTCTTATCCACAGTTGGAAAAAAAGACTTGCTGTAAGAAACCAGCCTTTGGTAGAGAGAGTTATTAACTCACAGAAAGTCCCAGGGAGATGGATACTTGATTTCTTTTCTTTCTCACACTCTATAGGAATTCCAATTATCTGAATTCTACTGGTGTTACATGATTACAGAGTTCCTTCTTTATACCCCTGAGGGACTTGAAAGGGAAAGCCCAGAGTTCTCTGAAAAGGTATTAGAGAGAACAGAAAGTCAAATGAACAATTAGCATAACACTTTCTGCTTCAGCTCCCATTTCTGATATACATCTTGTCTAATTTGGTTTTTTCCTTTTTTTTATTAAAAAGGTCTTTTTTCCTATATATCACCCTGCTCATCCATCCTTCCCTGTTCCCAATCTCTCCCAGTCCACAACCCCATCCCCAATCCCTTCCCCCAAAAGAACAGGAATTTCCAATGTGGGTCAAGTTCGCATGGCACAGACACTCCAGGAAGGTCCAGTTTCCTCATTCTAGTATCAAGGTTGGGTTAGGCACTCCTCTGCAGGGAATGGGCTCCAAGGTGCCAGCCCATTTACAGGAACACTGTCTGATCCCACACTTCAAGGGTACATACTGCCCATGCTAATCTACATTTGCCTACCCTGTGAGGTCCTTGCTCTTTGTCCTATGGTACCACTGGGACTGTTCTTGATTCATTGAGCTCCTCAGAGCTCCAGATAGCCATTTCTGTAGGACTCCTCCTCATACTTCCTAACTCCCTGTGTTCATACAGACTCTTCTCTCCGACTTGCCAGCTGTAAGGAGAGCTCAGCCCAGTGCTCATCCATGGAGCTCTGCCTCCACCTCTATTGATTGTTGAGTGTATGTTCTGTGATGATACTTAGGGTGGTTATTCATTTGATTATAGGAGATGTCCTGTTTAGGCACCCCCCCAATATTGGGGACCTATCCAGGAAACCCTGTGGGTTCTTGGGTGTTTCCCTAGCACCCAGTCTCTTTCCAACCCCACATTGGCTTCCTATATCAAGATATGCATCTCTTTTCTCCTTTCTTGTTGCTCCTCTCACTCAACCATCTCCTTCTCTCATGATTTGTTACCACCTCTCCTTGGTTGATACCTGTTAAGGTCCCAATTTGCTAATGAAGTCTTTTCTATTTTCTCTTTCTAGAGGAATCCATGGATGTCTCTTTTAAGCTCCTACTGATTCCAAGCTGTTCAGAGGTTGTTTCTTGAAGTTTGAGTATTCTTCGCTTTTTGTCTAAAATCTACTCATGAGTAAGTACATCCCATGCCAATTTTTCTGGGCTTGTGATACCTCACTCAGGAGGATATTCTCTAGATCTATCATTTGCCTGCAAATTTTAGGATGCCATTCTTTTTACTGCTGAATATTATCACACTGTGTAGATGTACCACAGTTTGTTAATCCATTCATCAGTTGAGGGACATCTAGGTTGTTTCCAGGTTCTTACTATTATGAATAATGCTGCTATTGTCATAGTTGAGCTAATGCCTTTGGGGTATGGATGTGCCTCCTTTGGGTACATGCCCAATAATGGCATTGCTGGATCCTTAGGGAGATTGATTTCTAGGTTTCTAAGGAACTGTCATACTGAATTCCAGAGTGGTTGAGCAAGTTTACACTCCCACCAACGATGGAGGAGTATTCCCTTTACTTTGCACCATCTCCAGCACAGATTATTGTCTGTTTCTTTGATCTAAGCATTCTGACAGGTGTAAGGTGATATCTCAAGTTTTTTTGATTTGCATTTCTCTGGTGACTAAAGATGTTGAGAGTAATAGCTATGTTTCCCATTACCTAGGCCATTTTACCTCCACCTCAGGTTAGTAGTGTTTTATAGGTGATGAACTGATTCTAAATGGTCTACAGCTTTTGTCCCATTTTAATTGTGTTGTTATTATGTCTATTGCCCTGGAATCTTAGTAGTAATGTACCAATCAAGCAGCACTTTAAGAAACCCCTTGTGTTCTATTCATAGATTTATGAGTTCCTGTGGGGTAATAGGAATTCAACCTCACTGTGTCTTGATTCATATGAAGAATAATGTCCTAGCCATAAATGGAACAGAATACCACTGTGTGCTCTGATAGAAGTGCTGCTTCTTTAGAAAATATGTCTTCAAAGTTTTGGTTGTCAGAAGTAAAAATTCTAGTGAATTATTGTATGAGTTGAAAGAAGACTTACTCTTGTGATCATATTGTGATTCCTTGTCTGATAACTTCTGATTATATGAGTAACAAATTAATATATTAGAGGTTACTTTGCTACTTAACACATAGTATAAAATAGAATACAATTATAATGTAGAAGAAAACTTTTTCCACTTGGTGTGTCAACTGAAGTTTAGTTGACTGTGATGTTGTTATATCAAGTCTATGAACCTCTTAGCCTATGGGATCACAATAAGATGAATAAAATTTCTGATTATCATCCAGTTTTTCAACTTTATCTATTTTAAATGTGTTCCATTTGGGGAGATATGACTTGGGTTTCAGTGCTGATGGAGGAAGTAAACAAAAGGGATCTTCTCTGAGGCAGAAAATGGAAAGAAAAATAAGGACCAGATTGATAAAAAACGAACTGAAAATAATTGGACACACAAGAAAGTTTTTCTGGTTTGAAGTTTAGAAAGACACTGAATAAAATTACTCTTTCAATAATATAACAATAAAAGAACAATTTGTGTGGTTGGACGATTATTGTTAAAAAGCAAATGTTAACAGGGAAATGAATAATAATAGGCTAAGATACCATAGGATCAACTGTCTTAACTACTTTTCTATTGCTGTGCCAAAGGAAACCCATAAAAGAAAGAACTTATCTGAGGAGTTTCTTACAGTTATAGTTCAGATGGTGAGTCCAATGATCATCATTGCAGATATGGTGCTTGGCAGTTGTTAAGACCTTACTTAATAAGACAACTACTAGGATGTGGAAAGGGAGAAGTGAACTGTGTGGCCTTTTAAAACCTCAAAGCCCTTTCTCAATGATAAACCTCTTCCAAAAAAGCCGCACCCAATAATCTTTGCCAAACAATTTTATGAACTGGGGACAAAATATTTAAATACCTGAGGCTGTTCAAACCATCACGGTAATTAATGACTAATATAAATAATACAATTTTGGGCATAAATTTGTAGTAGTTGTACTAAATTGCATGTAGACCAGGAGTTTTCTTATACTAATCAAAGAAATTTGAAAATCAGTCATCTGGATACCTGCTTCATCACATGTTCTGTACAAAATGCCAAATGTAGAGGAATGAAAGGGTAAAGTACCAATAGTCTCACTATATATCAAATGCAAATTAATAGTTATTACTGTGCATCAAGGAAGGAGAAAAATGGCTCAGTGTTCCAAAATGGGAAAGGGGAAAAAAAGAAAGTATTAACTACACATACAATAGAGTAAGATAAAAGTAAAACTAAAAGTATGTGTAACAATAGGAAAGGATGAAATATTTAGGGTAATAGTTTAGTCTGGCTGCTAACGATATATATGTAAGAACACGTAGGATCTCAGGCTAGTAAAGACACAAAAGACAAAAGGCCAGTGCAATTTATTTCTGTTGTTCTTTCCATTGTTATGTACAAATGACTGGCATATGGAGATTCTTGGAATCTAGACTTTTGAGAACTTGGTAAACCAGGGACAACTTTATTACTTGTCAAGTAATACTAAGTAATTTCTAAGGCTAGACAAGTAATACTAAGGCTAGAGAGGAAAGTCCTGACAAAGGCATTGTCTAGTTGAAATTGTTCTGTAGACAAGTTTATGTGTGTTAACTTGATAATTAAAGACCTCTGTGGGCAGCACCATTCCTTGGGAAGATGGTCCTGGGCTAAATAAAAAATCTAGATGAATATGGGATTGAGTGAAGCAGCAGACAGTCAGTATTCCACCACAGATTCTACTTCAAGTTCTTGCCATGACTGCCCTTAATGAACGCCTGTGACCTGTGAATCATAAGACATACAAACCCTGATGCTCTAAGTTACTTTTGGTCAGAACATTTTATTACAGGAATAGAATTATAACTAGAAACCCCTCTATTACATGTTGTAATAGCAAAGGTTTTGATCATGATAGCAATTATGTTTAATAATGATAGTTAGCCACTTATCATTAAAAAATGTTATCACCTGGGCCACTCTAAAAATTATATACATATAATTTTCTGAAAGCTTGAGTGTATTTTCATGATGCTGTCTGAATCACACATATGTGCATATGTATATCTATACATGATTATATTAGATGACAAAGAGAAATGCAATTTATGTAAAGTACTTTAATTTAGTAAACTATAAAAAGTCCCAATAATGTTTTTTTCAAGACTTCCTCACTTTATAACTTTATTCTATCCCAAATAGTTAGGCTTGGTAAGCACAAACCTCAAATGTGTCATTTTTGAAAGAACATGCGAAAACTGTTCTTCATTTTTTATATTTTTATTTGATAAGAGAGTGAATAGCATCTCCAGGGCCCAATTCTGAGAACTTTGGATACAATTTCATCTCTAAAGTGACCTTGAGGACAAGCAGTTCAAGTACATACATGGTCCTAGTAGTCTCCTCCTCCTCCTCCTTCTGGCAAGGTTGCAGAAATGCTTTCAACAACTGTTGTATTTTTCTGTTTTATTTTTCTAATACTGCTGGTAATAGAATATGCTTACTTTTACTCTTATTTAATTTCTTTTGCATAAAAATATATTTTGTGCAGAGACAGACCAGTATTAACATATAAAAATATAAATATGCCTCTGATCTAAGAGCTGTAAATCAAGTTTTTTATTTGTTTTCATTCTATTAAGTGAACTAAGAACTAAAAACGTTATAGCATGCATTACTTGTGTACCTATTCATGCATCCATATATATGTTCATATGCACTAGTAGATTCCATGCATTGTTAATCAGCTTTACTTTTCAAGTGTGAGTTAAAGCAAGAGGAAATTTGCAGCTAGAACAAGTCATACATCAGGAGCAATTATCAAAAACAAACAACCTTATTCATCAGATTTCCCTTTTCAATTTGGACATTTTATGTAACAACTTACCTTCTCAACCTTTTCCCCAGTGAATGTTGATTGTACTGTCTAGAGAGTATGAGAGGAAGTGTAGATGACATTTGATTTTTTCAGTGGGGTTTCAATAATAATTTCTTTTTGTGCTCAATTATTCAGGGCACCCAGAATTATTCAAGAATGTTTTCTAGAACAAAGTGATATATTAATTTTGAAAGAAAGGGGAAAAATGTATTATTTCATTTCAGAAGAAAATATCAGATTGTAATTACTTCTTAGGAAAAAAGTCTTATATAAGTAATTAAAATATCTTTACATAATGTACAATAAATAATACTTAGGAAACAAGAATATTAATTCCTTCTGTATACAATTCTATTTAATAATACTTTATTATTCTGACAGTGTATAAAATTACAAGTCTCCAAAATTCTGTTAAAATATTTTGAATATAATAAATGTATTAGATTATTTTTTATTTAAAATTTTAATACTCAGATTTTCTTTTCCAATTACAATTTCTGAGAAATTTATCAATTTAATAAAATCATACACAACATAAATCAAATAATGCACTTTGACTCATACAAATTGCTTTGTGGAAATACCTGTGATAGCATTACATACATAAATAAGTTAATACATTTCCACTTAAGAAACTTTTTACATCCTGGACATTAAGCAATACCAAATTAAAACTTGAATATGCTTTAATATCTATAATAATACTCTAACAGAATAGTGCACATGTTGCTTCAAGGCCTTTAATAGTAATTGAATAACAGGATAGCAATGTTTGGTATAAAAGTTGAAGACTCCAACTCCAACTCTTGAGGTCACTTAGATGACTACAGACTCAGAGAAGCCCATTTGTCATTTATATGGTCTCAGCCTCAAATCACACCATTTGCTGCCTATATGGAACTTTTTAATTCAATCTTATAAATAGCTACAACAGAAAGTCTAGAAAGAGATGAGGGATGAGGGAAAGGGATTGAGTTACACATGACGAAAATGGAGAGGGAGGCAGGGAGAGAGGAGAAACAAGGAGAAATATAGTAAAAAAACCTCTGCATTTTTGCATTTATTGTAGAGAAAGAGAATTTAGCCAGAGGGTTGACTATCCTTTGCTTTGTTTCAGCTTTTTGAAAGGTAGAGATGCCATAGTCATGGTTACAACCTGTTATATTCAGTGTCAGACTTTTATTTACTTTCAGAGCATTCATCATCACAATTCCAAGGGAAAAAACAAGGATATTGAGCATGGTTTTGCTCTTTTAGTTATATTTGTATTTAGTCTTAATTTTTTAATAGTTTTCATCACTGCATATTCTTTCATATGAGCCATACTTGGTCTAGTTTCTCCTTTTTGCCCAATGTTTTGTTCTTGCTAATCTCCTCATCCTTTTTATGCTTATGTATCACATGTACTCCAATACCCTTTCCTTTCCACCTCTCTGAGTTAAGGTTTATTACTACTATGGTAAATGCCATGTTCAAAACCAACTAGAGGAAGAAAAGGATCTGTTTTTTCTTACAGCTTATAGGTCATCATTTAGGGAAGTCGGGGTAGAAACTCAAGGCATGTATGTGGAGGCAGGGCCTGAAGAGTTGTTGAACATTTTTATATCCTCTTGTTTTAATCTCTGTAGGTCATATGTGTCTAAGCATTAGTGTATTTATTCTTCTAGATTTTCCAGGATGGAAAGTTCAGAAGTTGTTTTATATTATCAAATAATCTATCAGATTTTACTGAAATCTGTTCTAAAATTTCCTTTTCATTTTGATTTTTGTAAAGTTATGTTTTTTTCTAATCTTCGGTGTTTCTTTGTGTCTCTGTTACTGTGATAAAATACCTTGATCAAAGTAACTTAGGGATGAAAGAATTAATTTATACTTATGGTTCTAGAAGGTTATAGTCTATAATGGAATGGCAACTATGAGATAAGCTGATAGATATGGCTCTGTCCCTGGTCCAGCTGATAGTGGGGGAGGAGACTCTATATGAGCAAGGTGATAGTGACTATGAGGAAAAATTTCACAGTGATGGTTGGCCTGAGCCTTAGGAAGCTCACTGAATTAAGAACAGCCACCTACGAACCATCTGGAAAAGAAACTAAGTCCTCCAAAGGATAGGCAACTGTTCAATGGCATGGACAATATGTGGAGCCTCAAGGGGAGGTTTCAGACTGTGTTTCAAAGCATGGTCTGGCACCTTGGAGCCTATTCCCTCCAGAAGAACACCTAACCCATTCTGGATATTAGGATCAGGAAATCAGACTTGCCTGGAGTGGATGCTGAGCTAATCCACCTTGGGACCTCCTGCTCTTTCTGGGAAGAGGATGGGGGCTGGGGAGGAGGGAGGCTGAAGAGTGACCTGGAGGGATCGGGAGGAGGAAGGGAATTGGACCAAGGGGATACATGGATAAAAAATGAGGCTTTATTCTATAAAAATAAAAAAGATCTCCATTGATATACTTTCTGCAGCAATGCTAAACCAGCTAATTCTCCCTAAACAGTATGATAGGCAATGAATGACGTGTTCAAGTTTCTGAGACCAAGGTGGATATTTCTTTTTCAAATCATCACATTTTATCCCCTGAACCCCAAAGTTGTGTTGTCATTTGATGATGTAAAAGTCACTTAGTCAAACATCAAAAATCACCATAGGCTTTGATATTTAAGTATGCAAAGTTTCAAGTCTCTTTTGAGACTCAAGGATAACACTTCATTATAATATTTTTTAAATGCAAAAGCAAATTACATGCCTCCAACATATAATGGTACAGTATAAACACTAAAATATTCAAAGGAAAGGATGGTAGGCATAGTTAGAAAATACTGGTCAACTCTGAATGTGGAAGACAATGTGTGGCTTGGGCAGATTGTGGGGCCTCTGGCAGTGGGACTAGGATTTATCTCTAGTGCATGAACTGGCTTTTTGGAGTCTATTCCCTATAGAGGGATACCTTGCTCAGCCTTTATACGGTGGATGGATTTATTCTGCCTCAACTTGATCTGCAGATAATATTGACTCCCTATGGGAGTCCTTACCCTCCCTGAGAAGTGGATGAGGTTCAGGGTAGGGAGAAGCTGGGGGCTAGTAGGAGGAGGGGAGGGAAGGGGAACTGTGGTTGGTATGTAAAATTAAAAAAAGAAACTTTTAAGTAAAAAAAAAATTAAAAAAAGAAAATACTGGTCAAAGCATAACCAAATACCAGCAGTGAAAACATCCAGTCTTGTAGCTTAATGTTTTCTATCACAGAGTTTAGATGGCTCTAAACTTCCAGCTTTGCTACCTGTAATATGTCTCTCTTGGGCTGGTTCTATTCCCCGTGTCCTGTTCTCCTCGGCACATGTCCCATAGTTATGGTATTGCCCATATCTTGGCATTTTTATTGCAATCTAGGCCTCATATTTGCAGCTTCATACAATAGTTTTTCAGGGATTTTAACTCAGGGACTCCCTTGCAACATACTGGTTTTGGTGGCTCTCTGAATCCACAAAGAAAAATTGAACAACTTGTGTACACTCATATCTTTTATGTACATAAAATCACCATAATTTAAACAAGACTGCAAAGTTTGACTTCTACCTTAGGGTAGACCCTGGCTGCCTTGAATCATATCAACAGCAGATTTTTTTCTAGGGGGTCCTTGGAAAATGTAACAGCTGGCTGGGAAATGATCTGGGTGAGGTTAAGAATGAAACTTGGGGTCCAGTGATGGTGGCTCATGCCTTTAATTCCAGCACTTTGGAGACAGAGGCAGGCAGATCTCTGACCTCAAGATCAGCCTGGTCTACAGAATGAGAGTGAATTCTAGGACAGCCTAGGCTACACAGAGAAATAAACAAACAAACAAAAAAACCAAATCAATCAAACAAACAAAAAAGAATAAACTTGGATCAGCATGACATTAGTCCATGCTGGGCCAAAAACTTCTGGAGTCTGACCAACATATTTACTATTATTCTTTTTCTAAACAAAACAAAATTGTAGAACAAAGTTTCATGTGATAATTATTAGTACAAATTATTAGGTATATCTACAATTAAACTCCATTTGGAAAGTATATCTTTTTAGTAAATCACCATAAGAATGGTTTCTTATTGACAGAAAACAATATTTAGGATAATGGCCCTGGGAGGAAAGATTTATCATAACCATAAGGGATGGGTTTTGCTGACTAAGAATTCAAAGTCCATGGGATCTCATAAGAATGAATTTTATTGACTGAGAGACAGAGCTCAGGATAAAGGCCAAAACAATGCTCAGGATCTGGGGGGATTTAGGTTAAGGGTGGATCCATAGAATAGGCAAAAGATCAGCAGGTTAATAGACAAAATCCACTGTAGACATTCAGGTGAATAGGTGACATTTCTTTCTCTTGATGAAAATGTCTTTGTATTTAAACATTCTGGTTTCTTTGGTGTTTTCTGTAAGTTATTACTTTTACACATTATGATTTAGTTACTATTTAAGGAATAGAAAATTGATTAGACTCTCTTATAAAAGTAAGAAGCTTAGTTGGGTGGAGTCTTCTCTTGAGGGTACCTTTCCATTTATTCCAGCATAGTGGAGGCTTTTCTTTAATGTCATTAATCTCTTTTTCTCTTTCAGCAAAAGTCTTTGCTGCAGTGTTATGATTTTTGGCTCCCAATTTGTTTGAAGTATACGTTTTCATGTTTCTTTCTGCCGTATTTGCTATTTTTCACTGTGGACCTACATGAGTCAACTTGTGGAACAATTTGTGGGAGTTAGTTATCTCTTTCTACTATGTGGATTCTGGTAATTGAATTCAGATTGTCTGGCTTACCCAGTGAGCTATATTTTTAGTACATGCCATACTTCGAAGCATTATAAGTATAAGGACTCATGCTGGTAGGATGCAGTTGCAGATGTCACATAGACTTCCAGAATTTCAGAGTTCTGATTTTTCTACAGTTGCAATGATTGGCAGACAGGTGATCCAGAGGTTGGTGCTTCTACTGACTTCAGTTTTAGGGGCTATAAAACTTTCAAGTCATTCTCAGTTCCTGAGATTTGTTTGCTACAACTGATGATAAGGACTTACATTCCTATTTACTTTACTGTCTGACTTGAGCTTCCTGCCTCTTGAATTTGTTGGCAAGTCAACATTTGGCCACCTGATTGTTTAGAATTACTTGCTATGTCTGTCTCTCACTGAGAGGTTGTAAAAGGTTATATTTAGGCTCCTTGGCCTGCGTTTGTTCTCTGCTCTCAAGCTCCAAAGGCAGTTCAATTTTTAATGATAGGTTCACTCTCAAGAGGGTTCTTAGGCATTACTCTGAGTCATACAAATTAGATTAATGATTTGCTCTCCACTGCTGACCCATCCACTAGACAAATGATAGTTTCACCAAATCTTGCAACCAAATTTGCAGTTGTAAGACTGCAGACTCATTCTGGGGCTAGGACTGCCAGCCTATTTTCATAAGGCTGCCAGAAAAAAAGAAGAGTACAGAAAACAAAAAGATACTTAAAAACTAAGAAATAAAGTCATCTACCAGCAGAACTATCCTATTGCAAGAAAATTCACAAATCAAGTAAAATTAATATAAAAGATATCTTAAGCAAAGGGCTTGATATACTTTTAAAAACAATATCAAAGAAAATGTTTTCCAATATCAAGCAAGTACTTGTAAGAAAAGAAAGCAGCTTAATGGTAGCACAATTTCCTAGCATGAGCCCTGTCTTGGTACTCCAAGATCATGTTTTCATAATAAAGTAAGTTATAATGTACATTATAACTACAATTATATATTATTTATAATTATGTTATATGATATATCATAAATTTCTCTATTTACACACATATATATACACACACATACATGCACACATGTTTTTTGATGTACAAAATTTGAGATGTGAACAGTACCTTTAGAGCCTAAAGCTTTTCATTTAGAAGCTTATGTATGTATGCCAAACCATTATCTATCTTGTTTACAATTCTAAGGTAAATGAATTACCATGATGGCTGTTGACACATGCACATGTGCAGAGGAATAAGATATCACATCCTGAGGATATTTTCAAAAATCCTCATCA
This sequence comes from Sigmodon hispidus, assembly GCA_004025045.1. Classification (NCBI taxonomy): domain Eukaryota; kingdom Metazoa; phylum Chordata; class Mammalia; order Rodentia; family Cricetidae; genus Sigmodon; species Sigmodon hispidus. The sequence continues at coordinate 38,893 of PVIH01015117.1, forward strand.
CACCTAAAACTACTATTAAATGGTATTCAACCAATCTTGTTGAGCCAAGTTTAGAAGTATTTTCACTTTTTGTATTTACTGCCACATCTTCCTGATCTAAGCTTTTGTCTCAACAGATAACATGAAGCAATATTTCCCCTGCTAGGTTGTTGCTCTCTATTTAGCTATGTATGTTATATACCCAATAAATGTTGTTGACATTGAATTCTTTTTATGTCTGCATTATATTTTTCTGGGTATAATCAGTACATACTGTTTCCTTTGTTCACAATAGTAACCAACAATGTTTGAAAAAAGTATGATCTGAAGAGCAAGTGTGTGAAAATAAAATCAAAAGACTCCCTATTCCAAATGCATATTTCTGATGTCTAGTTCAGGTTTATTAAGTCAAAATATTTTTTATAAGAGGTACTGGAACATTTACTTAAAAGAATGATTTAACTTATTTTTATGTGAAATAAATATTGAAAACTAGTGCCACAAGTATACATTTTATTTTTTAATTAAAATAAAGAACCATATTATTATATTATTGTTCAGTCTATGAGTTAGTTGACTGATATAATAACCATGAAAGTGTATCTTATTATTTGCTAAAATAATTGGGAAGTTTTTCGGGGATAAAACAAAGATAGACAATACCAAACTGTAGACTGCTAGAGACCCAAGAAATTTAAAATTCAGCATTCTAAAAAGCTGATGATTATTAAGAGACTGAGTTCAATAACTAACAGAAGAAGGAAAGTTTGGGAAGTAGAACAGGAGAGAGACTGCTTAGCCCAAATGGGTAATATTCAGCTTCATATGCTAGATTAAAACAACTGGAGAGAGTTTCATTCACTGCTTAGAACAAAGAGACAGGTACAGGAACATCACTATGAAATATAAGCTAAATGAAAATAAATATCAACTTGTCTTAAGAGTCACTGAGTGAAAATGCTACTTGAACACTCCCTGGAATTTTCTCTAAAATGAGATGCATAGAAAGTATTAGCAAGCACAAGACAACTGAAATATTTGTTTTTAGTCTATTTGCTATAAAAAAGTAAAAGGTGAAAATGAAGAATAAGTGAAACTACAGAAAATATGCAAACTCAAGGAGATTGAAAATGAAAAGGTTATTGAAAGAATCAGGTAGGGATTTTAAGAATCTCTGTAATTAAACAAAAATGAAAGCATAATACTCTGGAATATATAAAATAAAATGAAAACATATAAGCTATCCCCAGTGGATATGATGTTCTTAATGAAATACTGGCAAAATAAATTTAACAACACTTTAACATATCATTTCCTGTGATCAAGTTGTCTTTCAGTCAGAAGTGGCCCAATGTATAATGTCAACAAATATATTGCAGTACACAAATAGAATTAATGAAGAAGAACTATATGATTATCCCAACAGAGGCAGGTAAGATCTTTGACAAACACTTATTACTTCATGTCTTTTCACTACAAAATATTTTTGATATTAGATACAGAAGAGGGACAACTCAATCTAGAGAAGGCAATAGATAATCAGCTTTTATCCAGAAATATAGTAAAAAGAGAAAAATTCAAATAGTTTCAATAAAAATAAGGAATGCAACAGGGTTGCCAAATTCCCAACTTTTATAAATAAAATTCTTGAAGTCATATATATATATAAGAGACATTAAAGGGGTTTATCATATAGCCTTTAGAACTAATGAACACATTTATCCAATTACCAAGTAACACATTTAACATGCAAAAGTTAGAATCAGTAGCTTTCTTTTGTACAAATGAGAAAAATACATAGTAAGAAAGAAATTAGAGAAAACAGTCTTGTGCACAGTAATTTCTGAGCAAAAATAAGGACAGAAGAAATGACATAGCCATTAAAAGATAGGCTCACAACCAAAAATATGAGAAATAACAAAGCCCCAATGAGCAAAGCTAGTCACAGAGGTGAAATACTTACACAATGAAAAATTTTAGTGAAAAATAATAGTTACTGAAGCCTAGAAGTTAGAAAAACAAACATTGTTTATGAATGGACATAATTAACAGCATGTTATCTGTATGGACAAATACCAACTACTGATTCAATACAATCTCCACCAAAATTAAAATTACTTGAGTCATAAAAAATAATCTTGAAATGTATATGTAAGAAAAAAGAAAAACCAAAACAAAACTACCACCACCACTCCTGTTGAAAAAGCCAAAACAATTCTAAGCAAGATTAACAATAATGAAAGAAAAAAGTTTTATATTTCAGGTTAAACTACAGAACTATAATATCCAAAAGAGCATAGCACAAAACCAAATATATAAAAAAGCAAATTTAGGTATGGGGGATAGGCTTAGAAAAAAGCAAAATAAAACATTAAACAAAACTCAACTTTGAGTTAAGACAGTTTCTTTAATAATGGTGGCTGAGAAAATTTAGTACGAACAACTAGAACAACAAAAATAGAACCTTAGCCTGCAGCTTGTGCATATATAAACTCCAAATGGACCCATACTTTCACGTAAGACATGAAACCCTGAAACTGCTAAAGGAAAACCTCTGTAAACTACTTTAAGATATATGCATAAGCAAGACTTTTATTTTTTTATTTTTTTCCTGGTATCTCATTTTTATTTTTATTAAATAGTTTTTTTTTATCTGAGTTCTTTTTTTTTCCTGTTTAGTTTTTTATTATGAATAAAGTCACATTTTTTTATCCTTGTATATCATTGTTCAAACTCCCTTCCCCTTCCCGCCCCTTCCAGTCACTCTCTCTTCTCCACATCACTTTATTTTCTCCCCAGCAAGGGCAGGAGGTGCCAAGGTTCCAGTGTGGCTTAGTTCAGCATCCACTCCTGGCAGATCCACTTTACTCACCCCAACATCAAGACTGGGTCAGGTGTTCCTCTAGAGGGAGTGGGATCTAAGGTGTCAATCCAAGGTGTTTCAGATCTCAAGCTGTTCAGTGGCTGTGGTTTGCAGCTTGGGCATGCTTTGTTTTTTGCTTTTTTGTTTAGAGTCCACTAATGAGTGAGTAAATCCCTTGCTTATCTTTCTGGGTTTGTGATACCTTGCTCAGGAGGATATTCTCCAAATCTATCTATTCGCCTGAAAATTTTAGGATATCATTTTTTTTCTTACTGCTGAGTAGTATTTATTGTGTAGATGTACCATAGATTGTTAATCCTTTCTTTCATTGAGGGGCATCTAGATTGTATCCAGTTTCTTGCTATTATGAATAATGCTTCTATGAACATAGTTGACCTAATGCCTTTGGAGTGTGAATAAGCATCTTTAGGGTATATGCCCAGTAGTGGTATTGCTGGATCCTTGAGGAGATGATCTCCCAGTTTTTTGAGAAACCACCATACTGCATTCCAGAGTGGCTAAACCAGCTTACACTCCCACTAACAATGGAGGAGTGTTCCCCTTGCTCCACAACCTCTCCATTAACAAAGACTATTTTAAAAGGTTACCCACAGCATAGCAAGCAACTCTAATAATTGAAAAATGGGGCTGTATAAAAATAAAAATTTCTGCACACAAAAAATGCAACCCTCCATATGAATGTACATTCTAAAGGTGGTGGAAAAACTTTGCCCTTTTATATCTGTTAGAAAATTATAAGCAAAATCTGCAAAGAACTCAAAAAGTAAATATACCAAACTGAACAGTCCATTTAGTTAAAGGAATAATAAAATGAACAAACTGTTCTCAATGGAAAGAAAAATGCCTGTAAAAGTATGAAAGTTATTAAATATCCATATAATCAGGGGATTCCAAATTAAAACCACAGAGAGATTCCATCTTACCACTCATATATCATTACTATTAACTAAACTGCAGCTAATACAATGCCAGTGAGGGTTTGGGAATGGAAGAAAGAGAATCCATATATACTATTGGTAGCAATCCAAAATATTAATGATCTTGGCAATCAGTATGATAGGCCCACTGATTTTACCCAGTACTTTATTATGCATGATATGATAATGACTTCTTATATAAGGCATGCCCACTTTGTAATAGTGACATCATGGTTATGTGGTAACCAACTACCTTCTGACTATATTTGCCGTCAGCTTTGCAAAAGGACTCTATTGTTACTACTGTAAATCTTGTCTAAAGCCCAGGGCTTATGGAAAGTCACTATGAAGCAGAATCTACTTTTATTATTTTGCTAAATGGTCATGCTATTAAATTGCCTTCTAAATGTTTGTTCCTTAGCCTTTAGAGCCTTAGTCAGAAAAGCTTCTATTTGTAGTGATTTAACAGTCAAGTCAATGAAAATGAATAAATCCACAAAGTATCCAAACTTATGGGACACAATGAAAGCAGTCTTAAGAGAAAAATTCATAGCGTTAGATGCCTACATGAAAAACCTAAAGAAATCCCACACTAGAGAACGAACAGCTCAGCTGAAAGCCATAGAACAATTAGAAGCGAACTCACCTAGAAGGAGTAGATGGCAGGAAATAATCAAAATTAGAGCTGAAATCAATACAATTGAAACAAAAAGTTGGTTCTTTGAGAAAGTTAACAAGATAGATAAGCCCTTAGCCAAACTAATGAAAAAACAGAGAGAGAGTGTTCAAATCAACAAAATCAGAAATGAAAAGGGAAACATAACAACAGACCCCAGGAAATAAAGAGAATTATCAGATCATATTTTGAAAATCTGTATTCCACAAAAATGGAAAACCTAGAAGAAATGGACAGCTTTCTGGACAGGTACCATCTACCAAAATTAAAAGAAGATCAGATTAATTACCTAAACAGGCCTATAACCCTTAAGGAAATTGAAGCTGTCATTAAAAACCTCCCCAAAAATAAAAGCCCTGGTCCAGATGGTTTCAGTGCCGAATTCTACCAGACATTCAAAGAAGAATTACTACCATTACTCCTCAAACTATTTCACACAGTAGAAACTCAAGGAATATTGCCAAATCCTTTTATGAGGCCACAGTTACCCTAATACCCAAGCCACTCAAAGACACAACAAAGAAGGAGAATTACAGACCAATTTCCCTCATGAATATTGATGTGAAAATTCTCATCAAAATTTTGGCAAACCGTATACAATAATGTATAAAAAATATCATCCACCACGACCAAGTAGGCTTCATCCCAGAAATGCAGGGCTGATTTAACATACGAAAAACTGTAAACATTATCCATCATATAAACAAACTAAAGGAATAAAACCACATGATCATATCCTTAGATGTTGAAAAAGCCTTTGACAAAATCCAACACTCCTTTATGATTAAAGCCCTGGAGAGATCAGGAATACAGGGAGAATACCTAAATATAATAAAGGCAATTTACAAGAAGCCTACAGCCAGTATTAAACTTAATGGAGAAAAACTCAAAGCAATCCCACTAAAATCAGGAACTAGACAAGGATGTCCTCTCTCCCCTTATCTATTCAATATAGTTCTCGAAGTTTTTGCTAAAGCAATAAGGCAACGAAAAAAGATTAAGGGGATACAAATTGGAAAAGAAGAAGTGAAACTATTTCTATTTGCAGATGATATGATTATATACATAAGTAACCCAAAAAATTCTACTCGTGAACTTCTACACCTGATAAATACCATCAGCAATGTAGCAGGATACAAGATTACATCAAAGAAACCAGTAGCCCTTCTATACACTAAAAATAGAAGAGCTGAAAAAGAAATAAGGGAAACATTACCCTTCATAATAGCTGCAAATAGTATTAAATATCTTGGAGTAATTATAACCAAAGAAGTAACAGACCTATTTGACAAAAATTTTAAATCATTGAAGAAAGAAATTGAAGAAGATATAAGAAAATGGAAAGCTCTCATGTTCCTGAATAGGTAGGATCAACATAGTAAAAATGGCAATTCTACCAAAGGCAATCTACAGATTCAATGCACTGCCCATCAAAATCCCAACACAATATTTCTTGGACCTTGAAAGAACAATACTCAATTTCATTTGGAATAACAGGAAAGCCAGGATTGCTAAAACAATTTTACTCAACCAAAGAACCTCAGGAGGTATCACCATCCCTAACTTCAAGTTATACTATAGAGCTACAGTAATAAAAACAGCCTGTTACTGGCATAAAAATAGACTTGTGGGTCAATGGAATAGAATTGAGGGTCCAGACATTAACCCAAAATCCTATGAACACCTGATCTTTGACAAAGAGACCCAAAACATTCAATGGACAAAAGATAGTATATTTAACAAATAGTGTTGGCATAGCTGGATGGAAGTGTGTAGAAAAATGCAAACAGATCTGAGCCTGTCACTCTACACAAAACTCAAATTCAAGTGGATCAAAGACCTCAACATAAATCCATCCACTTTAAACTTTATAGAAAAGAAAGTGGGAAGTACACTTCTACAAATTGGCTCAGGCGACCTCTGCCTAAATATAACACCAGTGGCACAGACATTAAGACCAACAATCAATAAGTGGGATCTCCTGAAGCTAAGAAGCTTCTGTAAAGCCAAGGACACTGTCAATAGGACAAAAGGACAGCCTACAGAATGGGAAAAGATTTTCACCAACCCTACAAGTGATAGAGGACTGATCTCTAAGATACATAAAGAACTCAAGAATCTAGAGCCCTTAACCTTGAATAACCCAATCAAAAAATGGGGTTCAGTCCTAAAAAGGGAATTCTCAGCAGAAGAATTACAAATGACTGAAAAGCACCTGAAAAAGTGCTCATCATCTTTAGCAATCAGAGAAATGCAAATCAAAACAACTTTGAGATACCACCTAACACCTGTTAGACTGGCTAAGATAAAATGCACAGATGACAGCCTATGTTGTAGAGGATGCAGAGCAAGGGGAACACTCCTTCATTGTTGGTGGGAGTTTAAGCTTGTTTGGCCACTTTGGAACGCTGGATGGTGGTTTCTCAGAAAAATGAGAATCAATCTCCCCAAGGACCCTGCAATACCACTTCTGGGTGTATACCCTAAAGATGTACAGTCATACTCCAAAGGCATTAGCTCAACTATGTTCATAGCAGCATTATTCGTAATAGCAAGAACCTGGAAACAACCTAGATGTCCCTCAACTGAAGAATGGATTAACACACTGTGGTACATCTACTCGATGGAGTACTACTGAGCAGTAAGAAAAAAATGATATCCTAAAATTTGCAGGCAAATGGATGGATTTGGAGAATATCTTCCTGAGCGATGTATCACAAACTCAGAGAGATAAGCAGAGGATGTACTCACTCATTAGTGGTCTCTAAACAAACATAGAAAAAAAAAAAAGCCAAGCATGCCCAAGCTGCAAACCACAACCACTGAAAAGCTTGGGATCAGAAACACCCTGGATTGATTCCTCAGATCCCACTGCCCCTAGAGGAACACCTGACTCACTCTTGAGGGAGGGGGGAGAAAACTGGATCTGCCAGGAGTGGAGACTGAACTAAGCAATATTGTGTCAGTGGGACCATGGGACTGTCTGCTGCTTGCCCAGGGAGGGGATGGGGAGTTGTGGAGAAGAAAGAATGACCTGAAGTGGCAGGTGGGCGAAGGGACCTTGAATAAGGATATACAAGGATAGAAGGTATGACTTCTTTGTTAATAATAATAGTAATAATAATAATAATAAAGTATACAGCAAAAAAATCTTCATCAAGCAAAGACAATTTCTAAAAATGTAATTCTTACTCATCCCTATTTGTGCAACTTACCTTTCTGGAGTGCCTATATTTATTAAAATGTATCAATAACCGAAAAAAAATCATAGCATGTTAGATAAACATGTTTATTACACTCAAAAGTATAGAATTAGCATACAATTTCCTTGTTTTTTCTTAGAATATTTATTAGTTCAGTTTTATAACTCCTTTAAAATCCTTTGTAAAACTGTCTCTCTAGATAAATGACAAAAATGATTACTTCTTTCTTTGCAGCTGCAAGTTACAGCCTACCAATTAGATAGTTAAAATTTATTGCACGTGAATTGTCAGGATAACTCTGTTCCTTATCATTTACTTAAGAATTAGAATGTGACATTCAAATTTAACTTCTTCATTGCCTGAAAGATTTTGTTGGGCATATATAGCTGTGAAGAACAAAGAGATTAGGAGCTAACATGATAGAATAAAAGTAACCATGAAAAAAAAAAAAAACAGTCAAGTCAGAAACTCATAGCTGGAAAAGGTATTGAAAATAAGTGACTGTAGTTTGGGGGCCCTAAATCAAATATCTTTATTATGTATTTATTCCCCATTGTTTTGTTAAGACATGAGGGACACTGAGAAAGAGAAAGAATAAAAGATAGTGAGGAATGCTGTGAAATATGGTCTTCTGGGTATGAATTGGGTACAGCAATTATAAGTCCACAGCATTTTTGTTTATTTGCACATGATCTAAACAAGATCACTCCATTCAAAATTCTACTGTAGATTAGAGTATCTAATGAGGCCTCATCTAGTTGATGGTCTACTGGCAGTTGATAGCTGCTGAAGGGGTCAGAATTCATCTGTGAGAATGTATTCACTGCTATGTTGCCCATGCTTCAGTAGATTGCCCCAGTCCTACACAATATGTTCAGCACAAACTGGACACATTGAGTTATGAAGAAATAATAAGTAGAGATGAAGTTTGGAGAGGAATGTATGTGGGGGGTTAGAAGGGGTGTTTGGTTTAATTGTTTATGTACATGTGGTTCTCAACAAATTTTATATGAGATATCTGCATGAAGATTGTAGAGAAAAAGATCCCAGCCTACGTTTGGATTTGGAAACATACCAGAAACCACCAATCCCTGAGCTAGAAATCCTACTAATCTTTAGGACTGAAATCTCACCAATTTCTACATTGGAAAGCTATTCATCTAAGGAAACATATATAAGCCTGTCTTCTTCTCAACTTGCTGCTACTTCTTACCTGAGTAGAGGCAGCCACTGTCTGTGTCTTTTCAAATAAATCTCTTGTATGAAGTTTGGTGTGCAGTATAACTTTGTGGTCTTCCTTGACTCCTGACTGCCAGGATATCTTTCCTCTTAGAGGCACAACATTTACACAGGGAAGCTTTTACCCTAAGAGCTACAACAATGCATTTGGGAAAGACCTTCGCTTAGCGCTATAACACAGGATTACCACATGATCAAGCTATATTATCCCTGGAATACTAAAAACTGACTAGGTTAGCACAGTACAAAGAAACTCACATACATATCTAATTTCATTGTGACACTATTCATAATAGTGAAGAAATAGGGGCAGCATATGTGTTTGTCCACATAACAGCTGATAAGTTGTGGTATTATATGCATTTGGAGGTTTTTTTTTGGCTACAAAGGAGAATAAAATTATGCCACCTGTGGGAAAATAGACTAAAGTGGATATTGTCATTGTTTCGGAGCAGTAAGTATTTTCTGAGATTAAAAACCTTTCTCAGGGGAAAACTTCTTTACAACAGAAGGTATAAAGGGAAAGTGAAGCAGCATCATGTTTTAAGAATAAGTGAAGCAATCCACCTGCAGGAAAACTCCCTTAAGAAAGGTGATATGTAGCAAAGTAGTTTTAGAACTTCCCTGAAACTGAGCAGATGCATTAGGACCTCCCTTCCCAAGAGTACTTCAGCAGAAAATACTGCTCAGAGAATTTTCATTCAGACTCACCTGGGAGAAACAGATACAAGCTCAGTGTCCTAAAGAAGCAGAGATTGACTGAACTGGCTAGAAAAAACAAAAGCCAGCCAAGTTGCTTAGAAGAGGCTCAAACCGATGGAGCTACTGGGAAAGGATTATCTTCAGCTTCTTGAGCTGCCTGCACTCTACACAGTGTGCTGAAAGTTTCTAGTTTCTGAGAACTGTCACCCATTCTCTGTGCTGCTGCTGTCATTGTGTTATTTCGGCTGCAGTAAGTAACCCTTCTCTCACATTCTTGGAAGTAACCCAAGTAAAATCTTTGGCTCACTAAATTGGTCTTTGGTGTATCCCTACTTCTCTGTGTTGGTAGCTCTTTTCTGGGGTGGTGGTGGTGGTGGTGGTGGTGGTGTGTGTGTGTGTGTGTGTGTGCGTTTATTGCATTTATCCAGAAGAAGTCTGCCATACAACAATAATATAAAGTAATATAAAGCCAGCCTCAAAAATATAACTGTCCTGTTTACTCTCACACATGGCTCCTAAATTTATAGACACATGTGAAAAATCACGTACGTGTATATATAAATTTTCATCACATTAAAAGTAAAATAAGATGGGAGGGGAAGAAACATAAGTGTGAATCAAGATACCAAACTTATACTTCAAATATAAAATTTAATTCTAGTTTATAAACATATAAACATCAGAGGTGAACCAAGGACGTTGTACTTGTTCAAGACAAATGGGTTTTAAGTGGTTGCTAAAAAACAGCATATGAATTGATAATATGAAGTTGCTGCCAAAACAGAGAATTGTTTTTTGCCTTTGTCACAATGCTTTAGAAAAATAAGAATAAAAATCTCCATAATAACATGATGACATCCTCATTACACAATTTTAATTGCTTACTACTCTCTTGCAAGCTTTGGCCACACACATGTATCATCTTTAAAATATCCTAATGGTAATATACACAAGATTATTCAGATGCAGTTTAATCTGTCTGATACTTTACCATAAAGTGTGGTATTCCGCTTTACTAAATATAGCCAAATGTTTCCAGCAAGGAAAATCGTATCTGAACTTTTTTTCATATGTGCCTCTGGCATATGAGGACACTTCTGGAGAAGGGCTTCCAAGCAAGATGGAGTTTAAAATGATATGTTCTGCCAGGAAGAGAAGATTCTTAAGAAAACATAAGGGCTGTTTTTCTATATTTGAATCATTATATTGTGGATGTCTGTAGTGTCATTCCAATTTTTCATCTTTGTTTCTAGATCCCAATTAGAGATATTGGAATTTATTTCCAGAATCCTTCAACAGTGCTCTTATTCCAGACATTGGCCTGCAGTTAAGGATTAAGTGATAAAGGTAGGACATATTATCTTCCCTAGAAAATATTGTGGATGACTAAACTATCATTAAATGCCACATCAGTTCGTTTTAAAATTTCCAGAGTAAGTTTAGAAGGAAGAGCAGAGCAGACTAGAGAAGCCAGAGAGACCACTGGAGAAGCCAGCAGATGCAGAGGACAACTATGCTGCTCTGAGAAAGCTCCCAGGACCCAGTGCTGGCTGCAGAGTCCCGGCGCTCTCTGGAGCAGGGGCAGGTGGACTCTGTCCCTGACCACGTCCACATACCCTGCTGAGGGAAACCCCGCCAGGACCTCGAACTGAACGAAAAACTACTACGGGGGTCTCTGAAGGGCAGATTCGGACCCCGCCCAGAGGTCAGGAGGGGGCAAGAGGCCTCAGCACCTATATCCTAGCCTGGGAGGGAGAGTTGCGTTCCCATTGCTTCCGGTTCAGCTCCCGGGACCCAGTGCTGGCTGCAGAGTCCCGGCGCTCTCTGGAGCAGAGGCAGGTGGACTCTGTCCCTGACCACATCCACATCTCCTGCTGAGGGAAACCCCGCCACGACCTCGAACTGAGCGAACCAACAACTGCAGAGGTCTCTGAAAGACAAAATCAGACCCTGAACAGGAAAGAGACAGGAGGCATACAAACCCGAGTGCCACAGCTGACCAGGACCCATCTAATCGTGAACCATTGAAGCCATGGGCAAACGCCAGTGCAAAAAATTACATAATACTACAAAGGACAACATGGTAACTCCAGAAGAGAGTGGCGATCCTACAAATACAAGGCCTAAACTGAGCAATGAAGGGGAAACAGAAGGAAGCAACACCAAAAATTCCTTTTTGATGTTCATCGAAGCTCTCAAAGAAGATATGAAAAAAAGCCTTAAAGAAATAGAAGAAAATACAAACAAAAAATTGGAAGAGATGAACAAATCTATGAAAGAAACATGCCAGGAACTAAAAGCTGAACTAAAAGCTGAAATAAAAGCTGAAATAAAAGCTGAAATAAAAGCTGAAATAAAAGCTGAAATAGAAGCTGAAATAGAAGCAATAAAAAAGGCGCAAAATGAGGCAAAAATGGAAATAGAAAACCTGAAGAAAAAAGCTGGAACTACAGATACAAGCATAACAAACAGAGTTCAAGAGATGGAAG
>PVIH01015118.1:0-50879 GCA_004025045.1 Sigmodon hispidus
TTTCTTAATTTCTTCCTTGACCCAGAGATGGTTCAGCTGATTGATGCTAAGTTTCCATGAGTTGGTAGGCTTTCTTTGGGTTTTGATGTTGTTGAACTCTAACTTTAGGCCCTGATGGTCCGATATGTTACAAGGGATTATTTCCACTTTTTTGTATCTGCTGATATTTGCTTTATGACCAATTATGTGGTCGATTTTGAAGAAAGCTCCATGAGGAGCTGAGAAATATGTATATTCCTTTGCCTTTGGGTAGAAGGTTCTGTAGATATCTATGAAATCCATTTGCATCATAACCTCATTTTGACTCCTTATTTCTCTGTTGAGGCTTTGTCTGGTTGATCTATCCAGGGCTGAAAGTGGGGTATTGAAGTCTCCCACTATTAGGGTGTGAGAATTGATGTGGGATTCGAGCTTTAGCAGTGTTTCTTTTACATATGTAGGTGCCCCTATATTAGGGGCATAAATATTTAAGATTGAAATCTCCTCTTGACCAATTTTTCCTGTGATGAATAAGTAGTGACCCTCTTGGTTCCTTTTTATTGCTTTTAGCTTAAAGTATACTTTGTTAGATATTAGGATTGCAACCCCTGCTTGTTTCTTAGGACCATTTCACTGGGAAATCTTTTCCCAACCCTTTATTCTAAGCCTGTGTCTGTCTTTGCAGTTGAGGTGTGTTTCTTGTAAGCAACAGAAGGATGGTTTCTGTTGTTGTATCCATCTTGTTAGGGTGTGACGTTTTAAAGGAGAGTTGAGTCCATTGATATTAAGGGAAATTAGTGACCATTGATTCATATTTCCTGCCATTTTCGGTGATAACTTGTTTGTATTTCCTTTCTCTAGGGTATTCTTCTGTGGAATTATTGATTGTTTGTGATTTTGTGTGTGAATCTGGGGTCCTTATTTTGGAGTTTTCCCTCTAATACTCTCTGTAGTGCTGGATTGGTAGATAGATATTCTTTCAGTCTGACTTTGTCCTGAAATACCTTGTTTACTCCATCTATGGTGATTGATAATTTTGCAGGGTATAGTATTCTAGTTTGGCAGCCATGCTGTTTTAGCATCAGTATAACTTCTGACCAAGCCCTTCTAGCTTTCATCATTTCCATTGAATAGTCAGGCATCATTCTGATGGGTCTGCCTTTATATGTGAGTTGGCCCTTTTCTTTTGCAGCTCTTAAATTTTTTTCTTTGTTCTGTATGTTTTGTGGCTTGATTATAATGTGGTGCGCTGACTCTTTTTGGGGGTCATATCTACTTGGTGTTCTGTAAGCTTCTTGTATTTTTATAGGCATTTCCTTCTTCACGTTAGGGAAGTTTTCTTCTATGATTTTATTGAAAACATTATCTGTGCCTTTGAGCTGGTATTCTTCTCCTTCTTCTATTCCTATTATTCTCAAATTAGGTCTTTTCATGGTGTCCCAGATTTCCTGAACATTTTGAGTTATGGCTATTTTAGTTTTACTATTTTCTTTGACTGATATAACTATTTGAGCTACTGAGTTTTCCACTTCAGAGGTTCTATCTTCCATGTCTTGAACTCTTTTTGTTATGCTTTTATCTGTGGTTCCAGCTTTTTTTCTTCAGGTTTTCTATTTCCATCTTTGCCTCATTTTGTGCCTTTTTTATTGCTTCTATTTCAGCTTTTAGTTCCTGGCTTGTTTCTTTCATAGATTTGTTCATCTCTTCCAATTTTTTGTTTGTATTTTCTTCTATTTCTTTAAGGCTATTTTTCATATCTTCTTTGAGAGCTTCGATGATCATCAAAAAGGAATTTTTGGTGTTGCTTCCTTCTGTTTCCTCTTCATTGCTCAGTTCAGGTCTTGTATTTGTAGGATCGCCACTTTCTTCTGAAGTTGCCTTGTTGTTCTTTATATTATTATGTAAGTTTTTGCACTGGTGTCTGTCTGCCCATGGCTTCAGTGGTTCACGATTAGGTGGCTTCTGGTCAGTTGTAGCACTCGGACTTGTGTCCCTCCTGTCACCTCTGAGGAAAAGGTCTGCTCAGTCACTACTTCTGCACTGTGCAGGGGACTGAATTTCAAGTCTTCAATCTTTCTCTGTTGACCAATTGGAGGTGGAGTGGTGGCCGTACAAACTCCCTCAGCAGCAGCTTGGGGCACCTTGGCAGTCAGAGTTTATCTCTGCCTGCTACAGAGTGCACTGGGACTTGCTCTGCAGACAGCACCTGGTCCCAAAACCGGAACCAGAACTGATGGGGCCACAATACTTTTGAGGGGGCTAGAAATTTTCTATGCTGGCTACAGGGAGTTCAATTATGCTCCAGTAAGTAAATGAGCATCATGAATGGGCTTTTTTAGTACATGGTGAGATCATAAGTGTGAGTATGAAACTGTGAGAACTGATAACTGACTTTGATGGAGTGCATGATGTAAAATCACCAAATAATAAATAAAAATATTTTTAAAAATTCCCTATGCCTTGTGTTTTTTTTAGTAATATGACTACTGAGTATAAAAATAGTCTTTTTAAAAAATGGTTATCTAATATTTCCATATAGTGAAGTTAGTTCACATGAAAACATACTCATACCAAGTGATAAGTGAGTTTCTTTGCTCTTAACTGGAGGGACTGTAGCAGTGAGGTCTGTCATCTCTCAATGGCAGCAATACACATGAAGGCTGGAAGGATTGAGCCCAGTCAGATACTTTGTCTAATTTTGAAGGTGTCTACTGGGGTTGTGCATGAAGATACCTCTGCAGAATTCAGAAAACTATAATACTCCTATGAAAAAGTCTGTCTGCCTCATAGCTATGACCTGAATTTGTTGCAGAAGTCAACAATCTACATTGGTCCTGTGAAGTCATTCTGCCTCACAGCTGTGACCTGAATTTATTTTCAGGATTACTATTGTCCTAGTTTGAACCTAGATCTACAAATGAATAAAAATAGGAAAATTTTGTATAGTACACTATTTTGTTTCCTAGTTCAGGATTTAAAATTGCTGATATAATGATCTAACTATAAAACATTAATGGTTTTTATATTTTTAATGTAGAAGTATCTTATTTGTAGCCTGGATTGACCTTAATTCTCCACAATGTCAGTGCATATATATATATATATATATATATATATATATATATAAATGTTACTATGCCCAGATGAATGACATTTTTAGGTACATGTTAAATTTTTATATGAGGATACTTGTGAACTCTCATTCACCTTCAGTGTTTTTAAGCAATAGAGAAGGTGCTGCTTTCCTATTCTAGCTACATTTACATAATTAATATGAATTAGCTAGGAATAAAGTCATTTGTAATTTGGTACTTCATCTTGGATAGTATGAGAAACACAAGTATTTCTTCTTCAAGAAAATAAAATTTTGAGCCAGGCAGTAGTGGCACACACCTTTATTCCCAGAACTTGGATAGAAACAAACAGATCTCTGAATTCAAGTCCAGCCTGTTCTCCAGAGACAGTTACAGAACAGCCAAGGACTGAGAAACTCTCCCAAAATAAAGAAAACAAAACTCCTTCGTCAAAAAAACACCAAACAAAAAAACCCCAAATCAACCAAACAAACAAATAGAAAAGAAAATTTTAATGCTCAACATTTGATTTGTAAATCTTGTAAATCTCAAATTTAAGATTTGTATGTTTTTCTATTGTTACTGAGATAACTTATGGAATTCTAAAGCTATGCAGGAAATAAATAAAATTTCAAACATTCATGATTAGTAGATACCTAAAATTAAAAAGAAATGGTAAGCTTTGACATTCTTTTTACCCTAAAAAAGAGAAATATGTAAGGACATACACATGAGTATTTAATTTTACTGAAATATATAATAGTAAAAACCATCAAACAGCCATTTATGAGGTATTAAGTAGTAATTGTAAAATGAAGTTACATTCTTTTTCAACATTTTTAGTTTTTTACATGTAGACTTTATTCTTTAATACGTTTTTCAAAACTCATGTCAAAATTATTCTATGATGAAGCACAAATATCTATATAATTTTCATGTTGTAAATTGAGTAATCATTTTAACTTTAAAAACTAATTTCATCTTACAAATGACACATTTTAAAATGTATATTTTACATACATTTTAAAATGTACAAGAGAAACCATCACTGCTGGGAAGATGATCATATACCTTCTCATCCTCCCTTCCATTCCACCTCCCAGCCCATCTTTGGGTCTCTGAGCCTCCAATGATCTGCTTTTATCAGACAGAAACATTTTCTAACCTTTTTTTTATTTTGTTGTTATGTGGGAGTGGATGTTGGTGCTCAGCATCAGACCCATGAACTCCTGTGTGCTATGGAAGTGCTCCACCCCTAAACTTCACTCTACCTATGGTGCATAATGTAACTGACACCTTATATATCTCTGTTTCTTCTATACATTGCCTTTCCTTCTTTCTTTTTCACATTCCCTCTTTTCTAATTCTCCCTCCTGATCCTCTCTTCATCTCTCTTTCTCTCCCTCTAGTCCATCCTCTCCTTCCAGACTGTATATACCAATATTTCACTCATTGTGATTTCTGTGTAGCACATGGTATACATACCATAATTTATCTAGTTTTCTGATGTGACACATTTGGATTACTTCAATCTTTGAAGGATGGATATTCAAGAGAAAAATCTTTGTCTTATGTGTGCTTTCATTTCTATTGTACAAATATTTAAGGATACAGTAGTTAGAGTCCATAGAAGGTATATGCCCAAGGAATTGCCAAATATATATTCCACTCTGGTGTTAGCAGTTTACATTACTATCAGCAATGAACATGCATTCATTTGGTCCATATCATTAACACTCTACATGGTTACTACATCTAATATAGGCTATCTTAGTAGTTCACATGGTGTGCATGGTGATTTTAATGTCCATATGTTCAATGATAATGATATTGAGATTTTTCTTTTTTAATTTTTGAGATTATAACATACTATTTCTTCCTTCCAACCTTGAACATATCTTTATTTTGCTTTTTCAAGTTCATATACTCATTTTCATTATTTCATAAATATCTATGTATGAATATACATATATATTTGTAAATAATCTTCTCATTCTATATAATGCTAATATCCAGGTACTGAAAATATAGACAACTATTCAATATTAATGAGATCAAAAATAGCAGAAGACAGCCTACAAACAGCACTTTAATAAACCAGCACAACCCCTAATGACAACCTAATCTTTGTTCTTATATTCACAGATAAGTGTTGCAATATTTTTAATGTGATACTACTGTCAATGCTTGAGGAAAAATTCTAAGTGATTTTGTTCATTTTATTATATTATTTCATATTTAATATTAATACTTTAAGTTTTCTTTCTGAATTCAGAATACAAGTTTTTTGCTAGACATATACTTTTCAATTATTTTATTCTAGTATCTGGTTTATATTTTTATCTTCTTATTAATACTTTTCAAAAAGCAGAACTTATTTTGTATTTCAAATTATTATTATTTTGTTAGGTATTTTTTTGATGTCATATATGTAAATAGTCTTTTAAAAGATTCTTATTTTATATTAAATTTATTCTAGAATGTACCTTAAATTACTTTTTATGTAACATGTAAATTTTAAATAAAGGACCATTAATTTGCATATGAATATAAACTGTATACTTATATAAAAGATTATTTATTAATTTGACTCTACTCCTTTGTCATTCATAAATTTCTTTCTCAAGTTCTCATGATAGTCTCTTCCATTCCGCTATAACTGGGGAACATCTTTTTTTTTTTGCATTATCTACAAAAACAAAATGATACATTCTATAATTTGTTCTACATGATAAATGATGAAAATTAGCATGATAGTAATTTATTGAATATTAAATTACTGAAACTGAAGTTTTGATTTTAACAAAGGACTGAGACAAATAAAAAAGTTTATAAAAATAAGAACAAAGGAGCCAGATTTGGTTCAGTTTAAGTATGTTTGTTGCTTCCATCAATATACTCTCTGTTTGAAGAGCCCCACTTACTTAAATTCACAATTAAATCTTCTGCATTATAAATAATTCCATATTTTAAAATGTAAAAATAATTCCATTGTATTCAGCTTAATATCCATCAATCTCTTCCCTGTACATAGAAGGATAATCATCTGGAGTCACAATGGTAATAGGTAAATGTAAGTGGCTATTTACCACAAATTTTCAAAGGAGTCACTTTTTCTTGATCAAAATACCATTTTGTAGTTTATTTAGAATGCTTGAGTAAATCTTATTGATCTATCACCATTCTAGCCAAAATGCATATTCGGTAATTAATGTAATTAGTAATTAATGTGTAATGCGTAAGAAAAATAATTTCTCAAAGTTAAGTTGAGATGCTCTAATTCAGTTCCTACTGAGCACAATCTCCATCCTTGAAAATGGTCAGTAAGTATGTCCATTTTCAAGGCTTTGCCATAGTACTAGAATGATAATAGGCATCCATGTAAGTAAGAGCTTGAAGCAAAACATGGAGTATTGGGGGGAAACGTAAAAGAATAGAAATATGAGAATGGTGTGGCTGTTTCTGTGTCTCCTATCATCCTTTTAATTCTGACTGATTGAATCAAGAACAGCTAGATGAAGAGAACAAATAAGGAAGAAGTGAAAAAGAAAGACCAGCAGTGTAATTGCAAGTAATACATTTTGTGATGCAAGCCAGTGTAAAATGGATTGAGTCTGACACTTCTCTATACATCTTTGTATTGTCTGATTTATTAATCTTATGTCTGTTTTGTTTACTTTACACTTGTACCAAAACCAATAAAATTAGGAAAGAAAAGTATTTTTTATGTTTTTATCAGAATAAGCCTTAAACAATATTTACGAATAATTTTTTTAGTTTGGAGGGAGATAAACCAAACAAAATCTTGGATGTATACAAGGGTATACCATTTTTAAAAATGGCTACAAGTTCTTCAACATTAGGAACAGATACTTTTTAAGTGGTGAAATAAAGACAATGATTAGAAGAGGAGGGGTGTTTGGGAGGGGAGGTGATTCATGGATTCCTAGAAAAATATTGGATTAGAATTTGTTTTGAAGTAAGGATCTCTGACAAAATCTAAGCAGTTGTTTGTTACACTGACCATCTTTGACCCTGAATAGTTTTAGTCCAGGCATATCCAGTGATATGATAGGATTCTATTTTGTCATCATTTGTAGCTCAGTACAGACTAGCTGCTTTAGACATACACTTCCATATCCTGATGATTATCATCTCTGTCTTGAATGTTGATGTAAAATTCTTCAGTTTTGTTTCCTCTGTACAAAGTAGTGCTTTGTACAGTTGATACCCATTTAGTTCCCTGAGTGGATGTCATCTGTCTCATTGTGTTACAAATCATGCTATAGCATAATTGTGTGATGACTGAGACAGAATTAATGACAGTAAAGCAATAAAGTAAGTACACTTTGGTTTTAATAAGAATCCTAAATAAGAAGGCAAAAGATAAATCTAGGCTAATGAGTTGTATAAGAGATTGTTTATTGAGTATGGTAGTTAGATTGTCTATTGTGACATCCAAGAGAACCTCATGTTTCAGTAGAAAGAGCAGCAAAGTACATACTATAGAATAAATGGAGGTAACAAATGAAGCCAGTAATACTGAAATCAGTAGCAGGAATTAATGTTCTAGGTGATTGTGGAGTGTCTGACACTGTAAAATGAGAACACATTTGTCTTTATCTTAAAGCTACATGCTGCATTCCCAGAAAGTGTAGTGAAGCAAAAGCAAATGTGGAAATGTCAAATCTGTAGCTACATCTAAAAGGTTTTAAAAATTAGGGCATTTCATTGGACAGTAAGTATTATTTCCATTTCTGGTTATTTTAAAATAATAAATTTAATTAATAAGACAAGAATTCTTCATTTAATTTTATTTTTAATTACTTTTTAAAACACATTTACTTTTTCAGATCTATATGAAGAGATAAAACAGGAAATATAAGAATTGCTTCATGCTGAAAATGCAAGAGTATTTCAATCAGCAAGTGTGATGGTTAATTTCAGTTAGCAACTTGTTTTATTTCTGTTGTCACCTCCAGACAAGTGTCTTGCAGCTGCCTTAAGCTCTGCCTCTTGCCTTCTCTTGGATAATGAGAAGTGCTGTTGAACTGTGACAAGACCTTTTCTTGTGATGTAATTTACCACAGCAACAGGAAAAGAAACTAAGACAGCTTTGCTCATTGTGGTTGAGCTATGCAAGCAAAAAAAGACATATTTGTGTCTCTTTGATTGCCAACTATAAATGAAATATAGTGCCTAATAAAAGCAAATGAGAAGTATCTGAGACAGCCCAAACAAAATGATGACTGGTTCAATGTTAATACATAACTGCAAGTACCAATTATATTTCTTCATTCTCAGTCACATATAGTTGAACCAGTTATGCCTGTGCTGTTTTTTTAAATTCACTTTTAGATTTACTCATTTTATTTTATGTGTATAATTATTTTCCCAGCATGTATATACATGTATATACGCATCATGTTCATGCCTATTTCCCAAGGAGATGATAAGAGGACATCTGATTTTCTGGAACTGGAATTACAGATGATTTTGAGCTGCCATGTGGGTAAAGAAGAAGGAACAACTTCCTGTATATTTTAGATCTCTGTACAAAATAGACATGTCAGAAGGACTACATTTTCTTATGAGTTATAACTACATATTACTGAACAGAAAAGTGCATTGTAATTCCTATGGGAAAGCACAACTAAATTACTGTTAGATGATTTTGTCCAATGATTAAGCACTATTTTAAGAGAGCATATTTTAAAATTAGATGATAGTCTAAGTTCATAGGCATAATCACCCTCATCAAACACTACGTGGTCCAAGAGAAACTTGATGTTGAAAGAAAGGGAAAGTAAAAAGAGGCTTGAAAAACTGGCACATGGAGTTTATAGAAAAGGGGATGTGGAGAAGAGGCAATCAAAAACCATGTTTTCTTTTTGTTTGTTTATTGTTTTTTATTATTTTTTCCTTTATTATTATTATTACTATTATTATTATTATTAACAAAGAAGTCACACTTTCTAACCTTGTATATCCTCATCCAAGGTCCCTACGCCCTCCCACCACATCAGGTCATTCTTTCTTCTCCACAAATCCCATCCCATCCCTGGGCAGGCTGCAGGCAGTCCCATGGTCCCACTGCCCCAATATTGCTTAGTTCAGTCTCCACTCCTTGCAGATCTAGTTTTCTCCCCCCTCCTTCAAGAGTGAGTCAGGTGTTCCTCTAGGGGGAGTGCGATCCACGTTGTCAGTCCAGGGTGTTTCTGATCCCAAGTTGTTCAGTGGTTGTGGTTTGCAGCTTGGGCATGCTTTGCTTTTTTCTTCTTTGTTTGTTTGTTTAGAGTCCACTAATGAGTGAGTACATCCCCTGCTTATCTTTCTGAGTTTGTGATACCTCACTCTGTAGGATATTCTCCAAATCCATCCATTTGCCTGCAAATTTTAGTATATCATTTTTTCTTACTGCTGAGTAGTACTCCATTGTGTAGATGTACCACAGTTTGTTAATCCATTCTTCAGTTGAGGGACATCTAGGTTCTTTCCAGGTTCTTGCTATTACAAATAATGCTGCTATGAACATAGTTGAGCTAATACCTTTGGTATGTGAATGTGCTTCTTTAGGGTATACACCCAGAAGTGGTATTGCTGGTTCCTTGGGGAGATTGATTCTCAGTTTTTTGAGAAACTGCCATACTGCATTCCAAAGTGGCTGAACAAGCTTACAAATAAAAAATGTATGTCTTAGTGAAAAACTAGCTAGACACAAAAAGGCAACACATGTAAATAGATATGCTGTATGTTTTGAAGACTTTGTATATAATTTTACTTCTTATAAAATAATTTCAGGATATATGTGAAAGGGACTTTTCAACATAAAGGCATTTTTCATTTATGCTATCATTTATTCTGTCATCTTCAAATTTATATTTTATATCTTTATTGAACTCTTTTTGTTTCCACATTTGTATTTTTAAACACAAATAGGAAAATTAAAGTATCACAGGATGAAATATATGTATTGGTTAATGATCAACTCAGAGATAGTACACATTAATACCCCAGATTTATCACTGTGCCAAAGTCATTCAAAATACTTGAAATTATTGTTTTCTATAGTCACTCTAAAATGCCATAGAAACTAGTATTCATTCCTTATTTTGAACAGCTGTTTTTCTTCACTAAAGAACATCCCACCTACTCCATTCTCATGCTCTCTACCATCTGTGACTGAGTAATGTGCCCTGCTCTGCAGACAGTGCTTCTAGATTCCAGTGTGGGGATAAGTTGGGTGTCCTTCTGTGATTACCTTATTTTAACATAAGATAATTTTCTTCAAACTAATGCACATTCAGGTGAAAGAAATTTATTCTCAATGATTGAATGCTATATTATTTAGTAGTGTGATCTCTTTATGTGTTATATTAGTCTATCATATATCTATATATGGAAAGATATATTTGTGTAGGTGTGTTTGTGTTTGTCAACACACAAACATAGATGCATATGGGTATACCTTATTTTAGAATTTACTCACTCCTTTATCAATTTTTTATCTTGCCTACTGTGAATCATTCTGTGGTAAGCATGAGTATTCAGTCATCACTTCAATATACTCATTTCCTGTAATTTAGGACTGTTGAGTTAATCTTGTATCCTGCTACATTGCTTAAGGTGTTTATCAGCTGTAGAAGTTCCCTGGTAGAATTTTATGGGTCACTAATGTATACAATCATATCATCTGCAAATAGAGATAGTTTCACTTCTTCTTTTTCAATTTGTATCCCCTTAATCTCCATTTATTCTCTTATTGCTTTAGCTAAAACTTTGAGAACAATATTGAATCGATAAGGGAAGAGAGGACATCTTTGTCTAGTTCCTGATTTTAGTGGGATTGCTTTGAGTATTTCTCCATTTAGTTTGATGTTGGCCCTTGGCTTCTTGTAAATTGCCTTTATTATATTTAGATATTTTCCCTGTATTCCTGATCTCTCCAGAACTTTTATCATAAAAAAGTGTTGGATCTTGTCAAAGGCTTTTTTAGAATCTAAGGAGACGATCATGTGTTTTTTTCCTTTAATTACTTTATATGATGGGTGACATTTACAGTTTTTCATATGTTGAACCATCCCTACATTTCTAGGATGAAGCCCATTTGATTGTGATGAATGACTTATTTTATATGCTGTTGTATTCATTTTGTCAGAATTTTGTTGAGAATTTTTGTATGAATGTTCATGAGGGAAATTGGTCTGTAATTCTCTTTCTTTGTTGTGTCTTTGAGTGGCTTGCTTATCAGGGTTATTGTGGCATCATAAAAAATGTTTGGCAATATTCAATTTTTAATGTATGGAACAATTTGAGGAGTATTGGTATCATTTCTTCTTTGAAGGTCTGCACTTAAACCATCTGGGCATGGGTATTTTTTTTTTTTTAATTTGGGAGACTTATAATGACAGCTTCAATTTCCTTTGGTTTTATTGGACTGTTTAAGTCTTTAATCGGATCTTGATTTAATTTTGGTAAATGGTACCTGTCCAGAAAGCTGTCCATTTCTTTTAGGTTTTCCATTTTTGTGGAGTATGGACTTTCAAAGTATGAGCTGATAATTCTCTGGATTTCCTGGGGGTCTATTTTGATGTCTCCCTTTTCATTTCTGATTTTGCTAATTTGTATTCTCTCTCTCTCTCTCTCTCTCTCTCTCTCTCTCTCTGCTTATCAGTTAGTTTGGATAAGGGTTTATATATCTTGTTGACTTTCTCAAAGAACCAACTCTTTTTTTGATTCTTTGATTCTTTGTATTGTTCTTTTTGTTTCAATTATGTTGATTTCAGCTCTAAGTTTGATTATTTCCTGCCATCTTCTCTTAGGTGAGTTTGCTTCTAATTGTTCTAGGGCTTTCAGCTGTGCTAACAGTTCTCTTGTGTGGGATTTCTCTAGTCTTTTCATGTAGGCATCTAGTGCTATGAATTTTCCTCTTAAGACTACTTTCATTGTATCCTATAATTTTGGGCATGTTGTGGATTCATTTTCATTAAATTCTAGGAAGTCGTTGATTTCTTTCTTAATTTCTCCCTCGGCCTAGAGGTATTCAGTTGAGTGATGTTTAGTTTCTATGAGTTGGTAGGCTTTCTGTGATTTTTGATGTTATTGAACTCTACCATGTCAGTCCTGATTTTATTTAACATGTACTCCAACTTCTACCCACCACCAGTGATCTTGGAGTCATCCTTTTTTGGTCTCTTTCCTGGAATCTGCTCTTTTTCCTGTTTTACATGCCTTCCTTCCTAGCTGGATGAAATGATGATAATTATAGCTCTGATTTCTATTTTTTGACAGTATGACTTAACATTTCTTCATGTATTTTCTTATCATGGGCATCTCTTGTTATAGAGAAATTTATTTCTGCTTTTGTAAAAAACTAGTTATCTACAAATACGTAGAATACATAGATTTTCTCCTGTCTGCTTTATTCTGTCTTTTGGTCTAAGTGTCTTTTTTTGTTAGTGTCAGTACCACACAGTTTTTGCTAGTAGAGCTTTGTGCTATATATTTTTAAATCAATAGTAGGTTACAGGTAGCTTTGTTTCTGTCTCCTGATTGGATTTCCTTATTAATGTAGGGCATGTTGTGCTTCTGCAAGAATGCTAGGTTTCACAGTTTCTCTGTGGTATGCCATTGCTACCTCAAATAGTATTTATGTTGAGTCCATGGACTACTCCAAGTAATGTGGACATTTCCAGTCCACAAATGTGTAATAGCTATCTGCTTATGCATGTGGCTTTTCCATTTTTCAACTCTCAGTGTTCATTAAATTTCCCATCTTCAAAATAATTTCCATAGGAATTAATAGCTGTTTGAAAATTGTTTCATATTTGGGGAGTCTGTGATTAGCATACTGTAGAATCACTCATCTTTTTGGTGAATTTTTTCCTCTCCACTACTGAATTTGTTAATTTTTTGTGTTCATTATTTAGGTTTTTTTCTCATTTTGTGTAATATCATGTATGTATGAACTATAAATATGACCTATTCATTTTTAAATTTGATTTCTTATAATTTTCTCACACTAATGTTCTTGGGGGAAATTGCTCCTAAATTTTCTTATTAGTACCTAAAATATATTTTCATATTGATCTTGAGGAATTTTCAAGTAGTTGTCTGTTGTCTTATGTATTGTGTGTGCAGATATGTGTCTTGCATGGCATGTGCTGTTTGCTTTATTTTGGATAAAATTTCTAGTTATATTTTCTGTTGCTATAAACAACCAAAAGCACCTTAGGGGAGCCAGGCTAGTTTGGCTCACAGTTCCAGGTTGTCTGTTGTAGCAGGGAAGCAAAGGTAGTAGGATAATAAAGCTATCATCCAAAAGAAGGAGCAGAGAATATGTGTATGCATGCTGTGTCAGCGCTCATGCCCTGCTTTCTCTCAGTCTGGGACCAAAGTCAACTGTGTAGCTCTTGCCACCTCGATCTAGGTGACTGGGAAAATTCTCCACCCAGTTCTTTGTAGATTGGCCTTCACTGAGGCTCCTTTTCCTCACAATTCTAGAGTTTGTCAAAGTGGCAATTAAATGTAATCATCAATGGAAAGATTTTATGATTCTACTTGTCATTTCAATTTTTGTTATTTGCTGTTGGCTTTTGTTTATGTTTCATGAATTTTTGTCAAACCCAAATCACTTGTTTAAAAGCCAGTATGAACTGTGTCATGTCAGATCCACTCTCAGTTTGATAACTGAGCTCATGACAATTCACTTCCAGAATTCTACTTCCTCTGCTCTTCAGTGTTACACACATGTTTACCTCTGTGGTCCTTCTCAGATTTCATATTTTATTGTCCTAATCAATAACACATTCTTATCACTTATATTTATATTCTCATTTTGGTTGAAATTGCAATGCTGTCTTTAGTCAGATATATAACAATATGCATAGCACATTGATGAAACTGGCAATTAAACAATCTCTGGTATGATTCTGAGCCAGTGAAGTATTACAGCATGTGACAAGCTATAATATGATGCTGTGAAACTCTTGACTCAGGATATGCAACAATCCATTTACCAGGGTTGAGAGCTACTGTGTTAGCCTGTATGTAGGAGTTCCAGTTAGTTTCACTATATCATAGGAATCCCACCAAACATCAATTCTAATCTACTATAGAAAGGCAGGCCAGAAGTATAAAAATGTTGTGCTAACCTTATAGGAGAAACTATGCATCAATAACATTGCTTCACAGGGGTGAGAGCAAAGAAGAATACTGGTAGTTTACAACCCTATTGCTCTTTTACCCTGATAGGTGTCAATGTCCAGAGGCCATTGTGTGAATTTATAGTCAGGTTGGTGCCCTGGAAAGCAGTGGAGTTGGGGATATATCAATCTACTCCCTTATGCTGGGTTTCTAGTTCTCGTCCTTCTCTCATCCCTGCTCACTGTTGATGCAAAGACAGCACTTCCATTTATCATCCTTTTTTTTTTTCTTGCTTCATTTATATTCTAGAAAATTACTAATTTTTCCAGAATAAAAGAAAAAAATGAAGATTTGCCAATATTAATAATTATCTAACAACTAGATGTGATCCCATTATTCTTGTTGAAAGAAACTTCTAGACAATTGCAGTTTTTGTTTTGGAGCACGGCCTTTGAAGACATGTGGTATAGATTTGGGTCCTGGCTTTTTCTTTGCTAAGAAAAACACTCTGGAGCAAGTCACTGACTCTCTCTGCCTACTGCTTTAAGATGTCAGAATGGAGATTCTAGTAATCTTTCTGTGGAAGATTAAATAAATGATAATACACAGAAAACTCTTACACTAGTCATTTGTCCATAACTCTCTGTCATTCTTAACTATAACGTTTTACATATAAACAGATTCATGACTAACAGATATTGGATAAATCTACATTAAGCAATTTAAAATGCCATTGCAAAATTTCAGTAATATTAATTAATAGACTGTACTGTTGTTTAGTACTGGAGGTGGACCAAATACTATCATCCAATTTAACGTTTTAAGTGATAGTGAAGTAGCTTACTGATTCTCACTGTACTTTAATTGATTTGACCACTTAGTGATAAATAATAGGAATCTTGTTTATTAGTACAATGTTATAAATAAGACCCCACTGCTGAAACTAACCTTTAATTATAAGTACACTTTTGTAGCACATTTCTAGAAGTTTCTTGGTTGAAAGGTATGTAGGTTGTAAAGATTTTTGTCACTAGTTGTCACTCAGGAAAATTTTGTCACTTTCAGTTACTTCAGCAGTGAATGAGATTAGAACAAGGCTTTTGAGCCAGTATAACTGGGTGGGAGAGAATACTCTGAGGATAATTTCATTTCAAACACACAATAACTTGGTGTTAAAAAACTAGAAAAAGCTATTGAAAATCAATCAATAAATTAAAACATTAAAAAAATTATTACTGAGGTTAATCACTGGTGGTCAATTTTCAGCAAATGAATCCTAGATTACTAGCTGCTAGAGCTCATGCTGGCTTCGAAACCTTGTTAGCATTGCCTCATAGGGTGTTTTCAGGTAAGTAATTGTGTACATATTTTAATATGCCACAAATAGAGAATCTTGCTGTTTGTATGACTTATGACTTTTATGTACTTGGTTATTTTCACATTAATTATCAAGGGACAAAATGTCTTGTTGCTTTATGTTTGTGCTGGTTTTTCCAACTGTGCCTGAACAAGTAGCATTAGAAAAAGTAAAGAAGAAAAGAAGAAAAATAGTGTTCCTCCCTTGAAAAACTTGTTTTGTCTGCTTCTTTCTCTTATGGTTTCCCCACTAGTTAATCATAATTATTGATTATTTTCCATGTGAAATTGTAAAGACATGTTTTGATAGTAAGCTAACTAGATCTTTCTTATCTTAGACATGAAAAATCAGTAATATGTTATTTATGTGAAGTAGTAACCAATCTCCTTTTAAAGAAATA
Organism: Sigmodon hispidus; assembly: GCA_004025045.1. Lineage (NCBI taxonomy): Eukaryota > Metazoa > Chordata > Mammalia > Rodentia > Cricetidae > Sigmodon > Sigmodon hispidus. Next base: position 15,956 of record PVIH01015118.1, read on the forward strand.
ATATTTAAAATGATGTAACATTTAGCACCTAACATCAGTTTGTAAAAGATGATATGAAAAACTTTTCTTGCTTTTGATGCAAATTTGAAAATTATAAAAGTAACTGTAAATACAAATTATACAAAGTCACATGGTAAGATTTTTTTTTGCTCCTTGTGTTGATTTTATCAATATCAAATAAAAATGAGTGTCAATATAGCATGGTCCATTGTTACATGACCTAACTAGAACTATTGCTTGACATCAGAAACAGAGCATACAGGCTGATCCCTAGGTTTCTCTTCTAGTCTTCTTGCCTCCATTTGTACAAACCTCTGTTTCCTTGGTTGTAATGCAGCACTGCTGTCTTCATCAACAAGAAAGGCATGTGAATGGTGCTCTTAGTCATTTACTTTATTTTCTCTTGCTAATGTGAGGACTGGGATAAGCATTGCAATGGCACTATTAGACAAGAGATAATTGATAATGAAAGGAGAATAAATAAAGCCAGGTTTCCATTAGTATCATATGTGTCCTTTCTCCACAGTTCCTATTGCTGTGTCTTCAGAGAGATGAACAGATTCCCCCTTCCTATAGTACCTCCATAGAAACAGTAGCTCTGGCTGAGGACACATCAGAATACCATCTCTACAAGAGGATCTCCCCGATGCAGCATGCTCTGTGCATTATCTGAAGTCTATGAAGGAGATTGACAGACTAAGGACCTTGGTTGTTGTTTAGAAGTTAGACAAACTGAAGGTTCCTCAACAGTAATTTTGCACACTCATTCAGAGAAAAATAAGTCACTATGAGACTTTCACAGATCTTTTAAAAGTTGTATTTATTTTAAAAGTACCCTCTGCATATATTTCTTAGGTCTGTAAGGTGAGGATAATGATCATATAAAGAATAATGTTAGTGTTGGGTAGACAAATAGATAACAGTCTATGTCAAATAAATAACAGAGTGTCAAAAGTTTGCCTATTTCTCATTTTTAGAACAAGCATATGTTATAATAAGCATAGTTATTGTCATGCACAACTATAGTGAAGTCAGAGACATGCCTGTTGATTCCAGCAGAGGAAAATGTGCCATTCGAAGTTGCTAGAACATCTGACAGGTGGAACATGGAAATGAAACTTACCCTCACCTTCTTCAGCTTGGTGCCTGATCTTAGGATGTGAAAATGGATCATGACAGAAGGGTAGAGTTACCCTGCCCACCTGAAGCTCTTTAGGAGGCTTCAGCTGCTTTCAGAAGGCCCACTCTGTCGGATGTGGTCAGGCTAATGTAGTATAATTTTCTACTTGGGATGCACATAAAGTTTCAGATTTCAGAATGTAACAAATTTCCAATATTCTAAGAAATTCTTGACTTCTTTATCTAGCTATGTTTTTAAAGGCTTCTGTCTGTAGAAGAGTGAAAACCTGCGTCTTGCAGCACTAAGAACATATACAGGCCTGAATTTTATATTTAAAATTATAACATGTAGCTGACAGTTGTGTACATAAGCATAACTATTTCTAGTGAAAAAATGCAACCCCCCCAAACAAACAAACAAACCAAAGAAAAAACAAAAAAGATCAAAGTGCATTGGACTGACACTGGGAAAACGAAAGTAAAAAAAGAAAGTAAGAAATACTTGAAACAGAATGCTTAAATGGCTTCAGACTATAGTAGGCATACATGAATAGAGATTTGAAGCTGAAAGAAGAATGCAAAATGTAATTAGATGTTCATATAGCATGTGCCTAATTCTTAATGTAATAATAATAACTATACTGAGGCAAGGATGCTCAGTGAAGACTTAGTACCCAAGATTTTTCCTGGATGATGGACATAGAGACAGCATTTGCCTCAGACATACCAGAAATCTATTCTCCCAGAAGTTTAGTGTAAATGCTATTGCAGTTGAGACACAATAAAATGTTATTAGCACCCCTGGGTGCATTTTTGAGGGCTCTTCTGCATTCCAGGGTAGGGTAGGAGAGGATTGCAGTCTTGCCTGCAGCTGGGCCATTATCTGCTTTCTTGCCTACCTTGCAAACATAACTTATCTTCTAGAAACCTAGTTATAGTGAGTTTCTCTAGTTCTTGATAAATAAAAAGAGGAACTACACTTTTCAATTTTAATTACAATTTGTGTGTGTGTGCTCTGGGCTTTTTAAGTGTGAGATAACCATTTGTATCAATCTTGGTCTTCTGAGAAGTTTGCATCAAATGCTATAGCTAGAAATGTTGTTTATACTCTGAATAGAACTGAAGCCTTCAGTCTAAGGGGGGAGTGTTTGTTTGTTTGTTTTGAAGAGCTTATTAATTTCTTTCTGGCCATAGGTTTTTATGTGTGTATATCTGATCTCTATTATAAGCTGTTCATGTAAATAATTTATGTATCATTCTTTTGACATAAACTGTCTCTGCTTTTATTTCTAAAAGTTCCTTAGTATTTATCACTTAGCTTTCAATAAATACATTGAATGAGGCATTAAACTTAACAAAATTATAAATAATATCTTTACTTTGTTCTGAAAATGTTAGTTATCTAAATTTTAAGTGGCCATTTGTAAATATTGCTCAGAAGAAAACTATTAACCTAAAGAAACTTGAAAGGATTTAAAGTGAAAATCAACACACAAATTTAATTTTAAAGTCTAGTCATGCTTTGAGTTAATGCAATCAAAGCTAAAGGCATTTGTCTATCAAGTGTGAAATATTTAGAAGCTTTTATTTTTGTATTGTCTTTTAAAAGTTATGTTTCATGAAAATTTCACATTTTACTAGAGCTGTGTTTAATTATATACAGGACATAATTTTCAGTGAAAAGCTAAAATTTTTTTCTTAGCCAAAGAAAATATTATTTATTGATATTACAAATTAGCTCTCCACATTTTTTCTGTAGCAACTTGTATGTTCTGTGTGTGTCCAGTGTGTGTGAGTACAGACATCTTTTTTTTTTCCAATTCAAGCATACAAGTGTTTATTTATCTTCCAGAATTATAAACTTCATCTTGAGTAAGGAATAGTGCTGAACTGTTTTGATCTGTAATTTTACCTTACTAACTCAGAATCTCACTCAATTCTCTTCAGGAAATGTCCTGCAACAATTTTACCAAAAAGATTGAGAGACAGAAAGATAGAAATACAGAGAAGAGTGAAATAACCTAAGAGATATAGAAAGATTCCCTTTAAAATGAAATTTATTCAGTCACCATATCTATTGTTGTAATAAGTTTTTCCCGGCCTGTTTTTGGTCCGGGAGGTTTGTGCCAGGAGTTTGTAACCTGGCGCGCTCGACGGTGGCTTTTGTCCCCCAAAGAAATGAATCACATGCTTATATCCTTTACACTGTTTGGCCCATGTCTTAAGCACATTATTAGCTAGCTCTTTCATCTTAATTCAACCCATTTTCATTTATCTTCCCACCACATGGCTCGCTGTGGCTCACCTATTTTCCTACATGCTTCTTCCTCGGGGGATGGATCTCTATTTGGGTGCAGACATCTTGTGGGTCATGTGAGAACAGAAGTGCTTCTGTAATATCCTCCTCCATTTCTTATACCCCATATTCACATACTCTTTGTCTCTCTTATCATGACCCTTTCCATTTGTCTGGACTGCCTGGTCAGAAAGTGTCTGTAAGTCCTCATAAAGCTTACAATACAGGTGAGCACCAGCATGTCTGGTTTGTATGTTGTGTTCCAAACTTAGGCCTTTATTGCTTGAACATCCAGCACAATTAACCACTGAGTCATTGCCCCAGATTTTACACATTTTTAATAATAGTGACATCAAAGTGGCTTTCATTTTAGAAAGACAAAAGTTAGTTAGAGATAACTCAACTAAGACACTTTCACGCTATTCATATCAATGTATGTGTGAGTACATATGTGTGTTCTTAATTTTTCTCAATTTTAAAATATGTAGATTTGTTATATCTTCTCTGAATGTGCTCAGAGATAATGTCAAGCCTTCATATGCTGCTGACCTTTAGATGCTGTGCATGAAATGTTGAAGTCACATCCCTCTCACATGATGAGAATTCTTTTGGGAATATGCCATTGTCATCTGGCTGTGACAACTTTGAGCATGCTGTCTCTAGCTACTGTATGGAGATATATAGTGGCAGCCCCATGCTCCATTCTCATGGTGCTTATCTAGTCTCCTGTGACAAATAATTCTACTCAGCTTGTCAGCAATGACAGCTGAGACTTTTTGCTTAGATGCCTTGACAGTGCTTGTATTAAACAGCCAGTGCCATACACTCCATTAAGTTTCTGTAAAATGAACTGTCTGCTTCGTGCTGTTTTGCTGATAGTGGCAGCAGCAAGCTAATCCTCTCCAGTTGTCGATTGCTCCACTGAGTGCTCTCACTCTCAGACAGGTAGATCTCAGACTAGTAGAGAGACTACAAGGACAACAGCCACAAGAAGCACATGTAATTCATTCCAAAGGAGATGTTTTGAAGAAGCCATTTACTGTAAAGTAGGATGCAATTATCTTCTGAAGTGGGAAAGATGGATTTGTTGATAATAAAGTATGTTTTTTTCCAAAGCACAATTATTTATAGGCTCTTGAAATAGACAGGGGGGTCTGCTTAAATTTGTCTACATGCCACTCTCTGTATGCTTATGCATGCTCAAACATGTCATGAAATCTCAGCTTCTTATTGTGGAGACACATAGTAAGAGAAGGCAAATGATTATTGTTCAATACCAGTGCACTGGAAATTCCGACATATGATTTTTTTCATAAATGAGAATGTACCTGCTGTTAAATCTGTTGGATGTGACAGAAAAATAATCAATATGCACTGCAGATACCTGAAAAAAGCAAGTCAGATTTTCCTTAGGGTTGTAAGAATCAGGTTTTTAAAAAAGTCTTCATACTCTGAAGATGCTCTTTTAAATCTCCTCCTGCATTTTTGTTTAATTTCCTCACTTTTACAATCCATTTTTTAAATAATAGGCATTGAGGGAGAAAACCATCACTGAAACTATCATTTCAACTGAAACATCAGCAGAAATCTTTGTGCAGCATTATGTAGGAGAAGATGGTTTTCTAGGGAAAATAGGGCAGGGAAAGCAGACTCACTGTCTCTGTACAGTCAGAGTGTATACATCATACCCTACATCATCTGACAGACAGCTAACGCTGGCACAGCAGGGGCTGTGAGCAGTCTTTTCTGCATCTCTCTGTCTCTGTCTGTCTCTGTCTGTCTGTCTGTCTGTCTGTCTCTCTCTCTCTCTCTCTCTCTCTCTCTCTCTCTCTCTGTGTGTGTGTGTGTGTGTGTGTGTGTGTGTGTGTGTGTGTGTGTGTGTGTGTGTGTGTAGGGCAGAGGGCAGCCTCTATGTTTCCTTTTTTTTTCCTTTATAAACTATATACTTTGTATTCATGTGTGTGTTTGCTTGGGCACATATGAACAGAGCCCTCAGAGGCCAAAACAGCCATGTGGGTGCTTAGTACCAAGCTCAGGTCCTCTGAAACTTTTCACTAGTTAACTTCTCAGAAACATTTGTTTTTTTCTTTCTTTCCTTCTTTCTTTTTTCTTCTTTCCTTCTTTCTTTTTGTTTTTTCTTTCCTTCTTTCTTCATTCCTTTCTTCCTTTACTCTTTTCTTGCTTTCTTTTCTTTTCTTTTTCTTTTCTTTTTTTTTCTTGAGGCTTACTCTCATCAAGACTGCCTTATAGGTGCTGGGCTGGATAGCCACTGAGCCCCAGTGATACCCCTTCTGTACCTTTTTAGGGATGGGATTATAAACACATCACCACACCTGGTTTCTTTTCATTTTCTTTTTCTTTTTCTATCTTTTTTTAATGTGGGTCAAATTCAGAAGCCCATTCTCACAACAGAAACATTTTACTGACTGAACTACATCTTGAACTTTGATACATCAGTAAGACTATCTTCAGATTAGTAGGATTATTCAGCAGATAAAGCTTTGATCCCTGAGACCTTCATGATGTAAAGATCAACTACCACAATTTGTTTCTGAATCTCTGTTCACATACTGTGATAAGTATTCCCATACATGCACACATATCATACACACACACATAAATACACAAGCATGTACACACACCACCATCATCAATCTATTATCTATGTATAAGTTAATAGAAGAAATTTAAATAATATATAAGAGAGTCAAGTTTTCATTTTCTAGAGAAACATTGTCTAGAAGTCTCCTACATTAAGAAAGTTGTAAACATGTATGGTACATAGAAATCACTGACTATCACTTATCTTTATTTCCTTCCTTGTTTCCTATGGCCTTCTGTTCCACCATTAACCTCCATTGGTGTCTATCTTGCTTCTTCCTCCTTTTAGCTTTTCCTCCATGTATCTACTTTTATCTCTGTTCCCCTCTTACACAATACTGCCAACCATGTTAAGGATCAGAACTTGGAGTTTTCTATGATCTTTGAAAAACTGGATTAAATTAATTTTACCTGATGCATGAAAATAAAATTGTACATATTAATGTGTCATGCTATGTGTAATACCTATACTCATGTATATCTCTGTAATTTTATTTTTCTTTCTTTTTCTTTTTCTTTTTTTTTACTTTAGAGATGAGGTTTTCTTTTTATTTCTTCAGAAAATGAGAAATTGTGGATTTATTCTCAGTTAAAGGGAAAAAAGTTTGATCAAGGAAGACTGTCTTAAAAATCTCCAATGAAAGTGGATAGCACAGATGACTCAGTATTTCAGAGCACCCCTGTTGCAGTTTTCTCTGGAGCTCTGAATCCACAACAACTTCAAGGAGACTGGCTGAGATGACCTAGTCTTAAAGACTACTCCACCAAAGATGGTCATAATTCTAAATTTTTCTTTGGATCCTCATGGGATTGCCAACACCCCCATTCAGCAGGAAGTACCCTAGAGAACTATGGCTACATTCCCAAAATTGAATTATGGATATTTGTGTTTGTTTACATGTTGGTTATAAGTTATTATAAATAATGGAACCAAAAAAGGATATTAGATTTGGGGTTCTTCTTGTTTTTTGTTTGTTTTTTTTTTTTTTTTTTTTTTTACTTTGTGTTCAGCTTTCCCTCTGAATTTTTTTTTCCATCCCTGTATATCCTTATTCAAGGTCCCTTCCCCCTCCCGCCACATCAGGTCATTTTTTTTTTCTCTACAACTCCCCATCCCCTCCCTGGGCAGGCAGCAGACAGTCCTATGGTCCCACTGACCCAATAATGCTTAGATCAGTCTCCACTCCTGACAAATCCAGTTTTGTCGCCCCTCCCTCAAGAGTGATTCAGGTGTTCCTATAGTTGGAGTGGGATGCAAAGGATCAATCCAGGGTGTCTCTGATCCCAAGCTTTTCAGTGGTTGTGGATTAAAGCTTGGGCATGCTTGGCTTTTTTTCTTGTTTGTTTGTCTAGAGACCACTAATGAGTGAGTACATCCCCTGCTTATCTAAAATCAGAGTAGACACATCTGTACCCACTAATGTTTATTATTTCATGATAAATACATTTAAAATCATTATTTTATTTTTTATGCGCAGTTCACTGTTCTGTTAATCTTTACCACACTGTGGACAGTGTAATGAAACATCTTGCTTACATATGAGCGGGTACCTCCTGATCAGCCTCATGTTGCCTCGTAGCATCTGGTAGCTCCCATTCACAATTCAGATTCCACAGACAATTAGTTGCTTGACTCATTAACTATATTCTGAATTCTCCAAAGCCACCCATGTTGTAGCAAGCAAATGACAAGCTTCATTTTTCATGACTGAATTGTATTCTACAGTTTATTCTGCCTTTCTTTATTAATTTGTTCATTGGTGAACTATCAGGTTACTTCTCTAGTTTTGGGGCACTGAGAACAGTAATACAATAATCCAGTAGTGCAGATGTCTCCTGAATATGTTAACTTAATTTTCTACCCAAGAGAGGTATTGAGGCCACACAGTAATTCTATTTTTTAATTTATTGAGGAACCTTCATTATGTTACTACAGTCATAGTTCTAATTAACATTCCTGTCAACATTGTGCAAGGCTTCCCTGTCCTCTGCATTCTGATCAGAACTAGTTACCTTCAGTCTTATTTGATGATAACTATCTCACTGGAAAGAAATACTATCTCATTTGTGGCTTTGATTTGCATTTCCCAAGTGATTAGTAATGCTGAATATTTTTTTCATGTGCCCATTGGCCATCTGTGTATCTTCTTTTAATGAATTTTATAGATATTTAAGTGTGGATTTTTTTCTTTTTCTTCTTCTTATTATTATGAACAAAAAAGTCACACTTTCTAACCTTGTATATCCTTATTCAAGGTCCCTTCCCCTCCCAACACATCAGTTCATTCTCTCTTCTCCACAATTCCCCATCCCCTCCCTGGGCAGGCGGCAGGCAGTTCCATGGTCCCACTGTCCCAATATTGCTTAGTTCAGTCTCCACTCTTGGCAGATCCAGTTTTCTCCCTCCAACCTCAAGACTGAGTCAGGTGTTCCTCTAGGGGGAGTGGGATTCAATGAGTCAAATGTGGATTTTAAATTCAGTATATATCTAATACCTAATATGAAAATGCATTTGAAATTTTCTAAATAATTTACTAAAATGATCTATTTTTATTTTGACTTTTATTTTATTAAATTGGTATATGGCTCTGTAGTATATGAACTTATGATACCTGAAACATCTTACAAGGTAAACTAAAATTGGTCTTTAGCACTTTATTCTTTAGTAAAAAATATCATCTAATTTATGGTGCACATGTGACAATTGTTTAATAATTCAAGGTCCATGTAAATACAAAGTAACTCTTTTCTATAGGAATAATATTGGACTTTCTTGCCTGTCCTTGGGTGTTGGTTTCAGGGTATTTACAAGATGCTCACAGCTTATATAACTCAGGCTGTGGTACTTGAATGTTGGCAAGGATACGATTTGTTAAAAGTGTAATAGTTCAAATGGGAAATATAAAATGTGTGTCTTATTAAGTAATTTATCTAAACCCTTTATACTAAAGAAAATACATATTAATAAATAATATTATTTTTCTCCATATGTCATCATGTTGGCTATTGGCATGATGTGTACTGCCTTAAATATAGGATAGTTTTTAGAGAGATTGTAGCTAGATTGATAAATTTTTAAATGTTTTACTTTGTAATTGTCACGTGTGTTTTTTAATTAAGAATAAGAGACATCTTGTGTGAAAGCGTATTTAAATGTAAACTTGGTGTTTTTTAGTGATGGTCTAGGACTCTTTTTTAATATCTAAATTCAAATGTTAACTCTATTTCTGTTATGGAAAAGTGTGTGTATTTCCCCTCATGTAGTGGAACAGGGTCTCTATTGTTGTGGTTCATCTCTGGAGGACACAGTGGCACATCATTTAGACTGATAATAAGATCATATAGTCACTGCAGTTCAGGAGCTTCTCAGAGACTATTAATGATTCAACTAGGAAACTGTGAAGGTGGGGTCAGAGGCTCCTCAGATGAAAGAGAGAATTCTAGCTATTTAAGAATAACATGTGCCCCCCTCCAGTAGAAGCATGTCTTGTTTCTCTATGGAGTCATCTTAAAATTAGTGATACTTTCACAGATAATTAAAAGTTTTGTATAACACATTAAATTTTTTTAAATTTAATTATTCTTACTCACATATAAATATGTATGAGACTTCTTAATATTTTGTATAAACTATAACCAATCTTGATGTCAACAAAAGCCAGTGACTTTAACAGATTGAATTTTGAGCTACTTCACTGACTCATCATTTTGGGTTCACATCTGTAGCTTACTAAAACCAGGAATAAACACAAAAAAGAAAATCCACTTCATTAGGTAGCAAATCTAGTGGGAGTGACTGCCATGCTGTGATTTATGGTGTCTTGTTGAATAAATCTGATTGACACTATGTGCTCATAATTTAATTTGCATGATATGATCATTGTTTTTTAAAGGTCTGTCTGCCTGTTTTTATAATCTACATGCTGACTTTCATGCTTCTTGTTCAACAGTGTATAAGCACTTCTTTCCTACTTCCTCACTAGTGTTTGTCTCCTAACTGATGTAAAATAGATTCTGAGAGCGGTTTTAATTTGCGTTTCCATGACAGGTAATGATGTTCAGCAGTTTTAGAAATAGTTATTGACTATTTCCTTTCTTTGTCTTTCAGTACTCATTAGTGAGTTCATTGGCCTGTTTACTGTTTGGATGATTTTGGGGTTTAATTTTTTGCAGTTCTTTATATGTTTTAGATAGTAATCCCCTGTCTGATGTATTGGCATTTTTTTTCTATTCTGTAGGCTGCCTCTTCACACTAAAAATAATTTCCTTTGCTTTAAAGATGTATTTTAATTGAATTACTTGCTATTGACCATTTTGACATTATTATAATGACACATACAGTGTGTTTTTCATTCCATGAGAGAAAACAATTAGGCCTGTTCACTGAAGGATTAAAAACAAACATTCTCCTTAGTGTGGGCATAGAACAGTGATGTAAGATGTCTTTCTATATGCTGTGAATATCATAAAGAGACTGGTTTGGCCTATGGCAAGCCAGCTTAGAGGCAGGCCGGAAATCCAAGGATAGATACAGGGGAAGGAGGGTGGAGTCAGGAGAGAAATGATCCAGCTATCCAAGAAGCAATATGTAAAAGAACTCAGGTAAGCTACAGGCCACGTTGCAAGAAATAGATTCATAGAAATGGGTAATGATGTGATAGCTATCTAGCAATAGGCCTGAGCCATAAGCTGAACAGCATGTAATTACTATAAGCCTCTAAATCATTATTTGCAGCTAAACCACATCAGAGCTGGGGACAGGTCAGAACCTCAAGACTACAGCTCAGATGCTTCTCACTATATTGTACCACATGAATTAAAGATAAATATACCAAAAAATTTAGATTGAGATTGTTATCCTGTTTTAATAGACAAAATGTATATGTGAATTATGATATATGTCTAAAACAGATTGTAGCTGCCGTTCTGCATAATAACTAAAGCTTAAAAAATTGATGTCATTTTATTTGTACAAAGAATACAATAATTTAGATGTGCAGAAAATCTTACCATATCATACCCAGACCTGAACATCTAAAGAGGTTTAAAGTTTTTTTTTTTCTTTCTAGTAACTTTTAAGAATGTAATAGACAGTAACTCCACAATGATGGCTTAGGCATAGCCATTTTCCAAAGAGTATGGACAAAATGAGTTCTAAAGGTTAGCACTGCCCCACAATTCTGTGCTCTCATGACCTATTTCAAAATTTGTTCCATCAATTCCTTCTCCACTTTTAGCAAATTGCTGTATTTCACAGAGAGAGTTGAATAAAGAGTCTCATAATTCAACAATGCTATGTTATATCAAGAAGTAGGGTACTAAAGTTTGTAAGGTCTATGCCATCTCCATAATCTCCATCTACTGGGCTTTTATTGGTTTACTTTTCAATCACTGTGCTTAGTAATGTCCTATGGGCATGAAGATTTCTCTTACCATGGTACAGCAGGACCAAGAATAAGAGCTATCTAGGGCAGTTAGTTACTTCCCAACTCATGGTCTATATGAGCCAATGAGTTTAGTAATCCTCTTTGGATTAGGCAACTGAGATGTATTGAGAAAGACCTATAATTTGTGCAGTTTTAGATGCTAAAATATACCAGTTTCTCTTTGTTAAATTTGGGGCTCCAGTTTGTTAAAATTTACTCTGAAGCTTCTATAGTATTTGGTGAAAATAACTAAGTTAAAGTTTAAAGTACTGTGAACAACTTAGTCCAAGACTTAATAAAGCATCACTTCTCCCTTTTACATTACAATTCAATTTTTATAAGTGTCATTTTGGTTATAACAACTGTTAGAAATAAAAAATGTCATAAGTAATTATAACAACCTCTTGTTATATATTCTCAAGAGTTTTAAAAGTTAATAGTTGTTTTAAATAAAGCCCAAATCAAATCCAAGATTTTAAAGAGATTGAATAGATCCGTTAAACACTTAGTGAATATGACAAAAAACTTAAAATAAATAATGGCCCAAAGTGAAATCACTGTATCTTCCGTGGGTTTGTTTCTCTGTCTTGCTTCTAACTGGGGAAGAGACATTGGATTTACCAAGTGCTGCTAGGAAACTGAGCATTCACATGTAGAATGTTGAAACCCAAACACTCTAATTGTGCAAAATTAAACTCAGTATGTATATACTCTTCATATCAAATCTGAAGCTTGAAAGTACCAGAGAAAAGGCAAAGTTGAAATGTTGTACATATCTATAGGAGGCAAATAGCTCAGGAAGCAATAGCACAATCATCAAATGGATTTGAGGAATTGGAGCTTCCACACAGCACACAGCAGGGAAGGAAATGCCAGCATGACTAGATGGTCTACAAAAGGGAAAGAAATCTTTAGACTCATATATCAAAGAATTAATATCCAAAGTATGTAAAAGACCCAAAATATTAAACTCTAAGAACCAATAATTCAGTTAGTAAATAGGGAAATAATAGAACATACACATTTTAAAAAAGAAGTGATAGTGTTCAGTAGATATAGAAAACACTTTGACATCTTTGGCCATTAAAACAAGGTAATTCTACATTTGTGATTTCTATTATACCCTAGTTCAAATGGCTAACTCCTGGAAACCTAAGCCTAACATAATTGGAAGGTATGTAATGGGTGGGATGATGTGTGTAGAGAACACTTATCAGCTAATTGTTAGAGTGCTATCCATTTCAACCACTATAAAAATCAATATTTAGGTTTCTAAAAAATAATCTGAAAATAAGACTATACTAAAAGCTCTTTCTACAGCTTGGTATATACCTGAAGGAAAGAAACTCAGCTCATAGTAGAAGTAACTGCACACCAATATTTACTAGAGCAATATTATAAGCAAGTCAGAAAGTAAGTCTTGATCTCTATAAATTCCATAAGTCAACAAATAGCTAGGAAAAACATCATACATACATACACACATGGGGGATTTCATCTGTGAAAAATTATGTCATTTAAAGGAAGTAGTTGAAACTGGAGATCATTATGCTAAATAAACTTAGCTCAGACATGCAGTCAAAAATTATGCTTGCTTTCTCCATTGGTCATATCTAACATAATTAAATAAATACATGAAAGGCAAGACAGTAGGAGAGAGGCAATTATTGGGGAGGAGGAAAAGAGAGTGGCATAAAGGGGAGAAAAGGTAAATGATCTCGACATAGCTAGTTTATATGCACAGGATATTGTATGCACTCATGAATATATACTGGAACCAATTATTGTGTACAATCACCACTCATTAACAAAACAGCCAAGGGTAAGAATGATATTTGATGATACCTGAATATAAATTCTTAATCTAAGTAACATAAGTTACCTTTTTCATATGTTACTCAGGCCTGAATTGAATTGTATAGGTACTTAAATTATGTTGATGCCTCTTCTTAGTAATAGAAAACAGATGGGCAGGTCACACTTCTTCTACTGTCTTGTTGTAGATATTTGGTTAAAATGTGAAAATCAAATATGTATTTTTCTTTCATCACTCTGAGTGGGGTTTTCATTTACACATTACATTTTAAATTAGCCTGGGCAACCTTTCCAATTCTAGTACTCTGGATTTTCTTTGAATTTTATTGTTGCCTTTCCATCTTTTTGTATTCACAGTTGAGAATTTGATGCCAAATTTTGTAAAACATGTTCTCTTTCATGCTGGGACCCTTGATGCCAGCTGTGCTCCTGGAGTGTGCGCTTTAGTTGTCAGCCCTAAAAAGCAGTCCTGGTAATGGAAGTACTGGCAGCCTCCACACAGCAGCGGTGCGAGCATGAGTGCTGTAATTAGGACTGGGATTAGAAATAAGCAATGCTTTTGGTCTTCAATTTCAAGCCACAAAATGAAGGGATTTGAATTTGTCTTACATTTGGCAGATGACAAAGTTTAGAAACACTAGCTCCAGAGCCTGGATTCACAAAGCATGTTGTTTGACTATGTTTCACCAAAGCACAGTGTTTTCTGAGCATTTTACCTTGTTTGTAACTACAGCTCATTAAAAAAATATTCTTGTTAATAATTTAAAATTAGAAGTCATTTCTAGCCAAAGTTGTGGAGTTAAAAATCTTCTGCTATATAATATAAAGCATAAAACAGTAATAGTGGTAGCAATATTTTTAAACATCTATGATGTACAGTGCTCTCACCTCATAGAAACGTGAGAGACACACTTATAGAGGTCTGTGTGACAGAATCTACATTTTTTAACACTGTGCTATGCAGCTCTACCCTGCAAAGTGCCAGTCTTCAGATAAGCCCTTTACTTTGGTCAGTACTATTACCATGCTCAGATACTTATTCCATTGCTAATGTTTTGACAAACATCCACACCAACTGTGTGCCTGACACTGTGCACGACTCCAAAAACAAGAGTGAATCTAGCATTTGCCCTAATGAATAAAATGCATTTAAGATCATATATTCCAATGTGCATGCAAAATCACCCCAAGTATCACAGCAAATGTGCAAATAATTACAAGTTCTTAAAATAACATGTATAGGAAATTGTAATATTTATACATTATCATTTTATGTGTGTGGGTTTAAAATCACTACCATATTAAAAATACAAATACTTGTCATGTAAAATCACTAAGGACACTGTGATGATCTTAAAGAAAAGGGACCCCAATTACTTTGTAGTGGCTCTATTGCTAGGTGTACCTTTGTTGGAGTGCATCATATGGCCTTGTTGGAGAAAGTGGGCCACTGTTGGAATGAGTTTTGAGTTTTCCTATGTTCAGAATATCACCAAGTGGAACAGTTGTCTTCCTGTTGCCCACAAGATGTAAGACTCTCAGCTACTTTTCCAGCACTATAAATACCTGCTTACTACCATGCTTCCTCACATGATGTTAATGAACTAAATATCTGAAAACATAAGAGAGCCAACCCAATTAAGTATTTTTTGTTGATGTTGTTTTTAGAGTTGCCATGGTGTTATAGTGTCTTTTTACAGCATTAAAATACCATAACCAAGACAGGCACCATGAGCAGAGAATACTTAAGATTATCTGACCTAAAATGTCAATTAGATTTTTTTATTGTATGTTTATTATTTAAAGAATTTCCAACAAAATTGAGTGTAGCACTCATGATACCTCTGTGATCACAGGACAAACATGCTGTGAAAATTGCATGAAAATGGTGAATATCCAACTGAGTGCAAATATTTATATGTTTTACTCACACAGGTATTTTAAAATTTTTATAGATGAAAGTAGGTTCAAAATTATCAACAATTTGAATTGAAATAAAAAGTTTTGATAAATAGAAAATAATTGCTGTTAGAGATGTAATTGTGAGATTTAACTTCTATTTAAATAAAAACAACAAGTTGTCTAGCATGTTATCTGCTCACTAACCTGTCAGGAGGATTGCATAATATTTACAGGGATCCTTAGTTGACATAGATAGACATTCATGGGTAGAGTAACGCATCCTCTCAAATACAACTGTACTTTAAAAATTTGCGCTAATTTCTCAAACTGAAATTATCTTCTTGAATTTTTCAGTGGTTTTGTCATCAGAAAACAAAGTATTCATTTTTAATTAGCTATATATATTATTTAATTATGTAAGAGATCTTATTACTGAATTGAGTGAATACTCATTAGTGAAAAGAGTCAATCTTCCTTCATGTAAAAAAAACTTAGTTATTAAATACAAAGCATTATAGGTATGAGTCACTGACATTTACTTGGAAAACAGGAATGTACTTAAAAAATGTACTTTGATCTGTGAGGTTTGCAACCTGCGGCGCCGGAGGTTTGGAACCTGGTCTGCGCACCCGCAGCTTTTGTCCTCCAAAGAAAATTAATCACACGCTTATATTAACTTTATACTGTTGACTGATGTCTTAAGCACATTACTAGCTAGTTCTTTCATCTTAATTCAACCCATTTCCATTAATCTTCCCACCACGTGGCCACAGCCCATGGCTCACCTGTTCCTCCAACATGCTGCTTCTTCGGGGACGGATGGCGACTAGCAAATTCCACCCTTCTTCCTACCTGGCTGCCTCTGATTCTCCACCCACTTCTATGGTGCACTACACAGGCCAAAACAGTTCTTTATTCACAGTACACAGAGAACATTCCTACCACATTGATCTATGAATTTGTGCCACTATTATGGCTAGCACAAAATTGTAGTAAAAATTATAGTAATATTGAATTAACCTAATATTTTACTGTTTCCATTTTGAAATGCTGTTCAAATAAATACTTAGGTATCTTACTTAAAGATGTTTATAATATGCCATGTCACACAAAAGTCATACTCCTCTGTCACTTAAAGTCTTTCATCTTGTTGTTCCATGATGTCCCCTGCATTTTAGTTGTAGAAGTTGTGATGTAGATGGACCATTTGAAGTTGAACTTCCAAACTCATTTGTTCTTGGCATTTTAACCAGGTATAGATTTCTGTGCCAAAAAGACTTCTTTGATGGAGGATGAGAGCTAAAGTTATCTGTAACAGTAATTATATTGGAATAAGAGATTATACTGGTTTATGAATGTGGCAGTAGAGACCCCAAAAGAAATCTGCTGTTGACTGGGAAGAGTCCTGCCAAGATGTCTATTGGCATGACTAACACTCCTGAGGTATATTGAGAGAAACTCACTAAAGCAGAAGACACTATGCTGGACACTAGTTGATCTTTGTACATGAATGTGATGTTGGACACTAGCAAGATACCTAACATCACAATCAT
Source organism: Sigmodon hispidus (assembly GCA_004025045.1). Classification (NCBI taxonomy): domain Eukaryota; kingdom Metazoa; phylum Chordata; class Mammalia; order Rodentia; family Cricetidae; genus Sigmodon; species Sigmodon hispidus. Next base: position 32,668 of record PVIH01015118.1, read on the forward strand.
GTACAAATATTGCCAAGTTGTACAGCTGGAGCTTACACCTACGTTAAAGAGCAAGAAAGATAAGAAGCTGGATAGGTTGTGGAACATGGGGAACACTCCTCCATTGTTGGTGGAGTGTCAGCTTGTTCAGCCACTCTGGAATGCAGTATGGCGGTTTCTCAGAAAACTGGGAATAAATCTCCCCAAGAATCCAACAATACCATTATTGGGTACATATCCAAAAGATCACATTCACACCCCAAAAGCATTAGCTCAACTATGTTCATAGCAGTATTATTCATAATAGCAAGAACCTGAAAACAACCTAGATGCCCCTCAACTGAAGAGTGGATTAACAAACTATGGTACAACTACACAATGAAGTACTACTAAACAGTAAGAAAAAATGAAATCCTAAAATTCACAGGAAAATAAATAGTTTTGGAGAATATCCTCCTGAGCAAGGTATCACAAACCCAAAAAGACATGCAAGGGATGTACTCACTCATTAGTGGACTTTAAATAAAAAGTAAAACACCCCCAAGCTGCAAACCACAACTACTGAACAGCTTGGGATGTTAAGCACCTTAAACTGGCAACTTGGAGCTCATTTCCTCAAGAGGAACACCTAACCCAGTGTCGATATTAGGATGAGGAAATCAGACTTGCCTGGAGTGGATGCTGAACTAAGCAACCTTGGGACCTTGGGACCTCCTGCCTTTGCTGGGGAAGAGATAAGGAGATGGGGAGAAGAGAGAGTGACTGAGAGGGAAAAGGGAGTTTAAAAAAAAAAGATACATGAATAAAAAATGAGACTTTCTTAAAAAATAAATAACAATTCAAATAAAAAAAGAAATACTTTTAAGTGAAAAAATTTAAAAGATTAATCTATTGAGAGCTGTATCGGTGTCCAATATTTTGAGCATGGTTTAACTGTATAGCTGCTCATAGATGCTAAAATTCATAAATTATACCATTGCCATTTATTTTTACAGTTTGTTAATTATAATTTAATAAGTTCTGATCATTTTTGTATCACAGATAATAATGGTGAATAAAAGAAAAGACATTTTAAAATTAAAAAAAGAAAATGTGTCATTGAAATCTTCAAGGTAATTCTAACATAATTAAAAAGCTGCTTTTTGTAAGATGTAGGATAACTGATGAGCATTTCCCATCACACATCTTTTCTTGCACAAAGAAGAGCCCTAGTTAAAGATATGTAGATGTATTTGGAGGATCAGTGACTGTGGAAGAATTCTAAAAATTAGTGAGAGTGGGACCTTATAAGTTTCAGAGACCTGGGATAACCATCTAGGAAGAGAAAGACATTTGGTTCCAAATCCATAACCAACCACTTTATCAGCACAATATCCAAGCACAAGGCAGGATATAAAGGACTCAAGTTCAATGTTATAGATGCATTTCCATTTTTTTCTAGATCATGATAGCTGCTGCTTTTAGTATCAACTCCATTGTTATACTATTCGTGTCTGTATAGCTATACTGCTCACAAAGCAAGAGAATAAAAAGAAAAGTAGAAACCAGACCCTTTGAATATTAAAAAAAGAAATTGAGTAGAAGCTAGGGGATATATGGGGAATTGGAGAGGATTAGGGAGAAATAAAATTTAAGTATATATAATACTGACATATAATTCTCAAACAAATTTTTATTGAAAAACAAAATCAAAAATGGAAACAAAATAATAAGAACAAGATACTTGCAATGCATATAAAAGTTCAGTTTTTTTAGAATAATGCTTTTAATTTTATGTTACACTTTATCTTTTGAATTTATTCTAAAAATGAGTTACATAGCCTTACTCAAGAAAGCCTCAGGTACATGAAACTTTGTCTCAAAAACAACAATGAGCAAAAGCTACCTGACTTCCTAATGTCCCTGTTTCATGCTCATTGTCACTTGCATCAATATCTGTACATGTTGACTGTACTCTATTTAAGTCATCAAAGTTTAAATTATTTGAGTTCAAGAAAAAGAGGATGTTTAAATAATTTGTAAATTGTTTATAAGTATTTCAATGGATATTTATATGTTTCCTATTAATAATAATGCATCTCTAAGTTCATACTACTGATGTCTGAAAAAGGAAAATTAGCTTTTCTAAGGAATAAGGTCCTAATCTATTATTCAGTATAATGTGGTCAGCCTCAAACTATATACACACAGGACACACCAAATGTACTTAGCAGGACTTAGTAGCTTGCATTCAGATATTGAGTATATACACATAACAATAATAAGAAAATAATAGGACCCACACAGAGGGACTGAGAAGGATATAAGAGAAGATGAGAACACAGGAGGAGCTGGAGGAAGGAAAGGGAGGAAAAAGGAATCTAATTAATTTTAAAATACTGAAATTTTTATATATATATATGAGAAAGAAAGTAAGAAGTTCCTGAAAAACTAAGGGACAACTTAGAACTATTAAATCAATCCCCATTTTCTAAGTCTAGCCTACATTTCATTTGATGACAGTTTCTCTCTTCTGAATATCAGATACAAAACTATTTGATGATGCAGAAATCAATTTGCACTTAGTATCTTATATGTAGCATGGTTTGTGGCTAACTGGATCGGAAGTTCAACTTCTGAAATTATCATTCTTTCAAGTGCCTTTCAGTTTTTACTCAAAAGTTTCTTGATTTGTGGTTAAGTTTTCTGAAAGGCTACTAGACAAGACATTCAATTATTTAAAATTAAGTCATTTATTTGACTCATTATTACTTATTGATATTTACATTAAAATTTATACATAGTGATACTGAATTCTGCATTTTCTTTAAAAATACATTTTTTGATTAATTTTTATATAGGTATTTAATATTCAAAATATTATTATGTACCCAACAGTATCAGACTTTTAACTAGACTAATTTGATGATATATCAAACAATCTAATTGTTTTACTATCCATAATATTCATAACATAATTAAAACTAAAACCATATGAACATTGAATAGCTAGGCTTTCCTTTTCTAAAACTATATTAGTCTTAAAAACCCAAGTGGCACTAAGCTTTAGTAATATCAAAAAATATTTTACCACCCCACCCCATGAACTTCTAGGTGGAGGCATTGGGCTATTCCACATCCCCAAGCCACTACTAATAAGGACTTGACCAACATGGAATCCAGAACCCTTCTATTTCAGCCACATCTGGCTCCACTGATAACCACTGGCTACAGTCTAAGAGTATTTTCAGAACATTTTGAAGAGGTGATAGGAACTGCCCATGCTCTTCCAGGGTACCCATAGTCACCCTGCTCTCCAGTCTCACAGTGGCCCATTCGTATTAGTAATGCACCTGAAGATACTAGACAGTTCTGAGACTTGTAACTAGGACCAAGGCCATACAGCAGTCATCCCATAAAACCATCCCTTTTGTTCTCAGTGCAGAGATTCTTGGGAGTCCACTTTTACCCCTAATTCCACAGGGCCCCACAGAAAGAGAGGAGATATTTATAGAATGCAAGCCTGAGCCCTTGGGGCTTACTTATCAGCTCAGTGTGGGGCACTGTGGGTGTACAGGGAAGAGAGCACTTGAAGATCAGTTTTTGCTCTTTGTAAATTATTTAAGAAATTTGCTATATCATTTTATTAGAAAGATACCAGTGTGTCAGTCTCCTCTGTTACATTGTTTTTTCATAATAAAAACCTGCTTGTGAAAAAAAATATTTTAAACATCAGAAGGGAATGTTAAAAAATAAAAATGAAAAAAAGATGTGAATGTTTATTCTTAATCAGAAATATACATATATGTATTGTTTATTGAAGTATATTTGTAGTTGTGAAAATTTTTATGTATAGGTAAATAATTGACAGTGAATGTATTTAGCTGGTATTACCCAAATTCATGACAATATGTTTTTATTTTAATTAAAAGAAAATTGTATTACTTCCTCTTTGTGTTACCCTCTCCCAGGTCTCTTTCCCAAAACCCCTCCTATGTGCCCCTACTCAAATTAATAGTCCCTTTTTTTGATTATCACAAACATATACATGTGTTTATGTATGCACAAATCTATAGATATAAGCTATAGGGCTCATTATGCTGTTTGTTTGTATATGGTCTCAGTGACAATTCTTTGTTAGATGACCAAGTGTGTCTCAGTCCTGGGAGAAGCTAATTCTCCCTCTTTTAAACCACATTAATTGCAGCTCTTTTCTAGGTATCGATGTTTCTTAGTCCTGCTTAGGCCTTCCAGTCTGGATCTCCCACCCAGCATCCTGCAGCAACTTATTAAATAATAACTCAGAGGTTTATACTAATTATAAACTGTTTGTCCTATAGTTCAGGCTGTTACTAGGTAGCTCTTTCATCTTAATTTAACTCATTTCTATTATTCTATGTATTATCACATGTCTCCTGGCTTATCTGTGTTCCATTACATCCCTCCCCTGCTTAGCAACTACTAGTGTCTGCTCTGACCCCACCTTTTTCATTCTGCATCTTTTGGATTTCTTACCTGTCTTATAGACTGTCTTTTCATAGGCCATGGAGGTTTCTTTAACCTATGGTAGCAACACATATTCATAGCATACAGATAGACCATTCCATAGTATGGACCTCTCAAAATTTTGCCCTCTGCCATTAACATACCCATTGATATTTCTATTATTCTGTTCTTGTTTATGCAGCCATTTCTAGGGGAGGCTTTCTCATAGCCAATATCTAGTATTCTGACCCTTCTTGCCCACTTTTTTTGGTTTCCTAATCCATGGATGTAGGAACTGTGATGTAGATGTCTCCATTGATGCTGAGCCTCCCTGACCTGTTGATTTCTTCTTTGTGTCCAGTTGTGGTTTTCTAGGATGGTCTTCATTTGCTGGTAAACAGGACACAGCACAAACATGCAGAAGTGAATACAGCCTCTATAGAAATTCAGCATTACATGTGCCTCTAAATCAGTTGCAATAGTTGAACATAGTCAACACAATGTTTTATAGGCCACTTCACAGCAAGAAGTATTCATAGCATGAAGTTAGAAAATAACACAAAATTATCTTTAATTACAATTTCTGTAATTAAAACCTCATGTCATAGTAAAACATTAATTGCAATAGTGGACCACATATGTCATGGTGGCCTGATAAGATTATAGTGGACTTAGAAACTCCCTATTTGTCAGTTGTAAGATAGCACTGATACATGAGACTGTCCTGATGGAATGCATTCTTTGATTTCTGTAATATAAGGAGAGGTATTATATTGCCATTAATGTAAAGGTATTACATAATTGTGTGTTGAAAATAATAATCAGTGACTTTTATGTTATTCATTTTATACTGTTTTTATGAATATTTAATCATTTATTTTTACTTAAATAAAAATTTTTTATTTAATACTTACTGCTCTTAATTAAAATTAATAGCCATAGAGAGTTTGAACAAAGGAATAAATGGATAAAAAATGAGACTTTATTCATAATAAAAAAGGAAAAAAAGAAAATTAATAGCCAGATATTGGGGTAAATGATTAAAAGTCAGAGAAGCAGAAAAACAAACCACTAGAGAATCTTCTCAGCACTACTGAATCCTCAGGCCTAAAGGAGAAGATACTTTCTCCAGGAATTCTTAGGCTGAATGCTGGAGTCCTCAGTTAAAAGGGAAGAGAAGAAAAGCACAGGTAAAGAACCGGAGGGCAGGAAGTGCCAAGGGCAGGGAGTCAGGGAGTGACAGGGAGAGAACTTCTGTCACCTTCTACCTTGTCCAACCATATCACTCCCTGTCTCAACCTTCCTAGTGCTGGAACTAGAGATGTGTGCCACCATGGCCTGTCCTCTATGGCTAACTCTGTGGCTCTGTCTTCTTATCTTCATACAAGCTAAATTTCTTAGGGGACACACAAAATATCACCATGCTTAATAATAAATGTCATTCCCTCTACACTAGATATATTAGGGATTTTGGGACAATGACAAGACTGACCAATGCATTTCAAACATATCTTCATCCTTAAGCAATTAACACATACTTTTTGAACAACACATGACAACATGATGAAAAACATGCCAATATAGAGGATAGATCTGAGAGTAGAGCAGTATGTCATTAGGAGTCATTTTATTTCTATATTTCTTTAGCATAGAGCAGAGCATCACTAATCCCTCATCAAAGAAGCTTCTTCCAGGAAATGGAAATTAGCACAGAGACACACAACCCAACAATGCACAGAGGCAGAGTTTTTGCAGCAATCAGTCCTGAACGATATATATGCCTTTAAATCCCTCAGGGCCTCTAGAAGAGTTGCCAGTGCTCTTAATCTCTGAGCCATCTCTCCAGACCAAAATAGTCTCTCTGCACTTTACTTCTTATATGCTTCATTGAATGCATTGTTTGAATGCTGTAGAAAGTGAAAGATGTCAGTTGCCACCACACTTAGATACCTTCTAAGGGCTGTTCTAGTCATGATGATTGTGGGCCAAATGAGCAATCCAAAGCCTCTGCTTTTTCACTGAATTTAAATCCTTCTCCTCAGAGACCTTTAGCATGATATCTACATGGTCTTAAGTCTTAAAAGTCTTTTAAGGTTTAAAACTATCCAGCAGTAGCAAAAATGCTTGTTGAGATGACAGTCATTGTTCTCCATATGTAATGCAATTATTAGAATCCATAAGCATGAATTTAAACATGTTGAAGCATTACAAACAGCTGGCCAGAACACATATGAGCCCTCAGGATATTTTTATTTCAAAGGCACATTATTATGATCACTGTGAACTTCCTCAGTGGAAGTTGAATTGGGTCATGGACATTGAATCTCAGGTATAGCCTAGAACATGGAGAAGTTCTAAGGGTGAGCATTCTTATTACTTAAGAGCAGAAGGCTTGGCTCCTGGACCTCCTCAGTATTTTGACCAAACTCTTCTGTGAGACTTAAGAGCTCTGAAGACTTGTGCCCTTTTCAGGACAAAGAAAATTTCAAAGTTTTAAGGCACTGACCTACTGAGCTATTTACTAAATGTCTTGCTTGAGTACAAAGTTCCATGGAAGTGAAAGTATAGCACACTGAGGCAGTTGTCATACTTTGGACCAACTTACTATGATGAGACTATAGCAGAGATATAACATACAGAGAATATGTTACTAGGTCTGATAAAGAATGCCCTTCTCATCATGATCCTGATGGGGAAACCCATGGCATTTGCAGTTTCATGCTGCTGGGAACTCACAGACTTTGAAATAACAGCTGAAGAATCTTCAAGGAACAGATCTGGACCCTCTGAATGTAGATGACATTCAAAAGGCAGGGGCAGGGTTTGGAGCCTCTTGCATTTGGACCAGCGTCTATCCTCGGTCCCTGAACTGGTTTCTTGAAGCCCATGCCCAGCAGGAAAGTACCTATCTCATCCTTGATACTTGAGGAAAAGACTTGGTCCCACTTCAACTGGAAATGCCAGACTGAATTGACTCACCTTGGATTCTTTGCCTTCTTTTGGAGTGCACAGGGGTCGGGTGGGAAGGGAGGGGAGGGACTGGGGGAGGTCTGAGAGAAGGGGCAGTAGAGGAAGCAGTAGTGGGTATGAAAAAAAATTCAAAATAAAATAATTTTTAAAAAATAAAAGGATTTTTCTCTGGATAATTGGATCATGGCCTATCAAGAAAAAGGGACTCAAACATAAATAGCCAATGTCTTTGCATAAACTCTTGCAGCAGCCCTAGAGTCTAGTGGCCCCTATGTAAAACATTAAAGCACCAATAATTAAACAATAAAAAAGATCAAGCACCAAAGGATATTCAAGAGTTCAAATATATTTTTCCCCAGCATAGTATGAACCACTTTAAATACTCTTGTCACTAATGGGAAATTCATCATATTATTGGGATTCCTTATAATCCCCAAGGTCAAGCTGTAGTGGAGAGAGCCTACAAACAATCAAAAGAATAAATAGTTTAGTACAGTGGGGAAAATATGAGTCTCAATATGGCTCACTCTCAACACCTTATTAATATAGCATTATTTAATTTTTTAGAAAGACAAATGACAAGGGAAATACTGTAGTTGATACATAATAGACACTTTTGTCAGGGCCTATGAAGATATCTGTAGTGACATGGAAAGATTTTCTAACAGGTAAATAGCAGCTACTATTGCCATTATTATCCACCTGGAGAAGTTTCCTTGCTTGTGTCTTTCCAGAAAATAGACCACAGCCCATATAGATCCTGGCCATGCTCATCAGACCCTTGACAGTTGATAGCAGCAATGAAGCAGATGATGATTAGCCGCAAAGATGGTAGCACACACCTGTCTTACTCCTGTGTTTACTTACTGTGCTAGTCTACATAATGCCAATGATGAAAAGTATTGGTCATTGATATCTAATACTCCCTTGTTATAGGGGATGGAGATTAGAGGACCTTGTCCTTAGCTATTTGAGAATATCTTCAAACTATTTCCTTGTATGTGTCCTATAAGAGAAAAAGCTAAAATTTGAAATGACATTATTCCCATGCCCAGATAACCTCTTTGCTCTCATGATCCTTATAATCAATTTACCTGCGTTATCTCTTTAATTGCAATATTTGGTTAGCTTATTCTGCTTGTTGATCAGGAGGTTTTGCTCCCAGGAAAGCAAAATAATATACAGAAGGAAACTACAGGAGAATATTCAGGTATGACCTGGTAGCCAGCCTACATGGCATGCTTCTAAATAAGAAGATTCTCAACAGCATGGAGTCCCAAGCTCCTGAAGTCAGGACAATAAATTCTGAAGTAGCATGAGTAATCTGTAGCTGGCCTGAGGACAGGTCTGTACTCCCCAAGTCTCCTTCTATTTGCTTCTTCTGCACAGATACAATGTGAGCTGAGCTCTCACTATTCAGTCCTAGGCGCTTTGTTAACCAATCATAGTCAATAGGCTTCCACTATGTAAGCTGTTTGCTGTTCTCTGAAACCATTTCCAGAGAGCTTCATCTCCATACTTTTACTGACCCACAAGTGTTTTTGTCTTGTGATGTGACTGGATATTAATCACAGGCAGTAGATTGATAGGTGAATATTTATTAAAGAGGTTAATAGCAACTTACAACAGAAATAAAAGGTGGAAAGCCTGGAACAATCCACTCATCCTATCAGGAGGTGGAATAGAAGAGAGAGTTCTGTGGACATGTACCCTATTTTTAAGCTGCTCCCAGCCATGCCTCAAGCTACAGCTTCAAAGATCATAGGTGAATCCCACACCTATGCTGACCAAGAGGCCACCTCTCTAAGTCAAGGTGATGTACTTGATTCCCACTGCAACCTCTACAGATGTGCATGAATTTCTGTCTTGTTGGGTTTCGCCCCAGCAATGCCATTTAGTAATGGAAGGATAGTCAAAATGCTGGAGCCAATTCCACATCTGAACATGTCACATACTGTTTTATTCTCCACACTTCAAAAATGATTAAGTTTTTAATCTTATTCGTCTTATCTACCCGGTATAGGCACAACTCATTTTGCTTTAAATTCCGTTTATTAAATATAATGAATTTGAATTGTATTGAACAAATTAAACATATTTTTATGACACAACTATTTATATTGTTACCTAAGTTTCTATGAAGTTGTTAAGTATTAATCTTGTTAAGGTTTACATCACTTTCTGTTTTAGATAAAATACTTTTTTACAAGTGAAGTTACTTTTCTTGTTCATATTTTAAAAGTTTTATTTGTGATGATATTTTTCATGCAGTCATCACACATCTTTAAATAGTTTAGGTGTCAAGATTTATTGCAGATGTGAAACAGATTTTAAAAAGTATTTATCACCAGAGTACAGAAAATATTTACTAATTTACTCCAGTTTTTAATGTGTTATTTTGACAAATGAAACTTCTGCTTTCTCTGGAATTTATGTGTCTCAAAATATTGAATCAAGATATGAAGACAATTACATTTTACTTATATTGTCCAGAGGATGTTCTGGTGTCTTGGGGGTAGTTTTGAACAATGTTCTTGATCTAGTTTACTGTAACACAAATTCATCATATATATTTTTCTATTTTTTCAGTTTTTAAGAATGTTGACTTTTATACTTGTTTTGATCATATTCATTTGCACAACTCTTCTCACATCTAAAGCCCTTCCTACTTTCCTAATTGTGTAAACTTTAAACCCCCTCCAGACCAAGCTGTCGTGCCCCAAATATTCTGAGATATGTGATCTTCTATTGTAATCAACTTACCAGAAACCACATTGGGAGAAATCTGGATTTTCTTCCCAAACAGCTGATAATTACATATCACCTCATGATTATGGATGAAAATATGTGCCCAGCTTCCCTTTCCATGCTAGGATTTAGTCTGATTGAACAAACTCAGATTTTTTCAGATTATCACCTCTATGATTTACATATTTAAACATTTGACAAAAGAGCAACTTTATATTTTAATTGAAATTTTCTATTATAAAAAACTATTTTCTTGATAAACAATATTAAAATAGTTTTTCATTGAATAACTATCTTGAAAATATTTCATTGATTAGTTAATTCCAGCATAAGATTATCACCGTGCAGACAGCTACCTGATACAATCATTCTTACTACTTTGCAAGGAAATAAGAATAGCCCTGTATATTATATTCAATATCTCTCTCTCTCTCTCTCTCTCTCTCTCTCTCTCTCTCGCACACACACACTCACACACACATAGAGTCACAAAATTAAATTTTATTTCAGCAACACTACCCCACCTAGGCACTACAAAATAAGATGCAGATCCAGGAGCAGATGACTTCTTTCAAACTTGTAGGACAGTGAGGATCCCTAGTCTAGCAAACATTACAGATTGGTCATATTCCAGACCTTGATAGGAAGGTCTGGTCATATTCCAGGTCTTGATAGAAAGACTCTATTACTGTTCTTGGTCATATTCCATTACTCCATTACTGAATATACTACATGCCTGATTCATAGAACATAGAGGAATCAAACTTGTACTAAAGTGGAAGTTTCATTCCTACTGACTATACTTTCAACTCCTGGAAGTCGCTGTGAAAGCTACCAGAAGAAAACAAAAAACAAATAAAATAACAACAAAAATACACAATCATTTCTAATCATGAGCTCTGAGAAATCCCCTAATGACTGGCTGAACAAGATGTCCCCAAAGACATCATGGAAGTAGCCAACTACTTTCTGGTTGAATTCAAATCCTACTTCACAAGGTAAAACCAGGAACTACTACCATTTTCAGTCTGAGAACATATAAAGAAATAATAGACTTAAGAGGAGCATCTACTACTATTATGTTCCTAAATTGACAGAGTATCAGACTGATTCCCAATGCCTTATATGTTCCTAAATTGACAGAGTATCAGACTGATTCCAAATGCCTTATAATTACACTCATTGATAATACATCTCAGTCCTCAGCTGAGAGCTTTCTGTTTGCAGCAGACATTGATTAACATGGACATTTACAACTTACCAAGGTGCAGAGAATGAGAAATTGCAGAATGTTTAGCTATATAGTGAATTTGTATGCCAACCTCTCCCATCCAAGATGCTGGGATTACCAAGGAAGAAGGAACTAAGACAGCTTAAGAGACATAGAAGGTCAATGATTGAAAGAAACCATATTCAGACACACAAGACAGCTATACATGTGAACTGACAATCTTTTAAAAATCTGAAAAAATCTGAGTTTGTTCAATCAGACTAAATCCTAGCATGGAAAGGGAAGCTGGGCACATATTTTCATCCATAATCATGAAGTGATATGTAATTATCAGCTGTTTGGGAAGAAAAGCCAGATTTCTCCCAATGTAGTCTCTGGTAAGTTGATTACAATAGAAGACCACATATCCCAGAATATTTTCCCATTCTGTAGGTTGTTGTTTTATCTTATTGACCGTGTCCTTGGCTTTATAAAGCTTCTTAATTTCAGGAGGTCGCACTTATTGATTGTTGTTCTTAGTGTCTGTACTACTGATGTCATACTTAGGAAGTGATCACCTGGGCCTGGCACATTTTCTACACAATTTCTATCTTAAGTAGATTGCAGAGGTTGAATTACAACCTGCATGATTGCTTATTCAGGGATATCTGTAGATGAACATTCAGGTGTCAGAGCTGCCATTGCTCTCCTATCAGCACTTTATAGACCTGCTTCAGAATTCTGAGGGTAAACCATGCATTTCTTCCACCAAAGCCAACTTCTAGCATGCATGCTTCTTCATTTTTATGCAGTGGTTTTCTCTGTAAGTCTATTAGTTTCCTATATTTTCAGGTTGGTTCCTATGCCTTGTGTGATTCATATGTTGGTGGAAGATTTCTAGGAATCCAGTCTTCCTTTTTCTTCTATCATCATATATGTAATTCTGGTGGTTGGTGGTGTAATGCCTTAACCAAAAGACAGAGGGTTGCAAACTCAATTACTGCCAAACTCATGTTTAATTCTTCTAAATAAAACAATCTTGAAAGATAGTGTTCCCTAATGAATTAGTGGGCTCACCATTGCACTTCCTACCATTAGTCTTACTGCCACAGGATAAATGAGTGTGCCACTAAGGCTGTGATACTCCTTAGAAACAGATACAATTACAACCCTGGTTTGTTTTGCTGTGAAAAGAATAACTAGAAACTGGAAAGAATTGCTAAATGGATCTGTCATTGATTAATTAGAGGGATGAGACCTTTAGTTACCATGCCCTTAAGATGAGGGTTGAACAAGTGTTAAAAGCAGTTTATCCTTCAAAGACAGAAACAGCGTTTCAATTAGGAGAAAATAAATAGCTTGATCATTGGCCTAAGTCTTTCCTTTGACTTTGAATTTTATTCTGTTTAAATCTTTGTAATCCTTTAAGGACACAGAAAACTTTTAATTGCATTGTATATATAAAAGCAATCACACAACTTTTGAGCTTGTATCTTATGTCAGCATGTATTTATAATAAATTTTAGAAATAAATAATCATTTATAGCAGTCACCTTTCAGGAAAACACATCTTCTTGAATCCTAAATTGACACCATGCCTGTCAATCATCCATAGGAATTCAGTTTCATTCTCCAGAGCCAGTCCTTAATCTTTTATGAATGTTTGTTGAGTGGCTTACTATTCACTTTGATGATTATTTCTGACCCATTTATTTATGCATGTGTTACCAATATTATATGAATCCAATGCATGCACAACTACTCATACAATGTATTTTTTGATAAGGGAGAAAGAAGATAAAGTTTCAGCATGGACCATAAGTAACTGATTTACTCTGGAATTCTGAAGCTGGAAGGTAGTCATTGGCATACTACTTTACATAAGGAATGCAATGTAAATTGCACAGCCCTTTCAGGATAATATTCTAGTAGCACAGCTTTTGAAACGTGTTGTGGTAAGGTGTCTGCTTTTAATTACCTTTCCCTATAACGAAGAAGAAGAATTATATTTATAACATGTACTTGGTGAAATCCCATACTTCTAAAATACAAATAATAATTATGTGTTTTCATTTTATCAGTTAAAATATGATATTATTTAAGGTGATATTGAGGTATGACTTTATTATTTAGTGACATGCCTTGATAGGTAACAGATAACTGCTGAGATGGGGCAAAAGTTGTTTCTTGCTGGGCTGCTCTATTCTTCCTTATAAAACTAGGCTCTTAGTTTTATTATCTTTCAAATTACAGTGTGAAAAATAAATTTTAGAGGCATTTATTAAAACCTAATATGATACCTGCATAAATTAGTGATAATTATGTTTCTAACATTCATTCTTACTTTTCCTGATATTTGTTGTATTTAGAAGGACAAGAGTGGAAGAAAATAGCTAAGCACTTCAACTATGGCTTATCATGCAGTGTGATGGTCTGTCCCTTTCGTAGTTTCTGATACTGCCACTGTGACTGTTTCGTATTATTCTAGGCTTAGTGTCACTAAAATAAGTCAGGGGTTAATAAGGAAGGGTCATGAATGATTGTTTATATCTTATTAGTAGTTTTGTAGTTCTGTGTTTATAAAAGAATTTGTTTAAATAAAAAAGTAAATTATATTGATGTTTGAAAGCATATCTCTAAGATATCATGACATCCTAAAGCCAGTTAAAACAGCTCATTTCTCCTTCTAGATAAGAGGTTTTCTGTATAAATTCTGTCCTAGTAGGTCATACAGTTTCTTCTTTTTCTGTGTAGAGAAGTCACTCAGAGTCCTTTCTTCTTAAATAGATTCTTGATATTCTCTTATACTGAGTGCTTAAGAGTAGTCTCCCACAGTAAGGCAGTATCTGTGACTGCAAATGCCTAAGAAATGATTCCTATTTAATATAGTCTTCTGTTGTTCATTTGATCTCAGCACTACTCATTCTACAGAATGGCATTGTTATAGCTTTCTTTTTTATATCACTCTATTTTATATTTTCTTTTTAGAAAATAAAGTCCTTTTCAAAAGAATAAAGAAAAAAATGAATTAAAAAAATCTTACCAAAAAAAAAAGTAAAGAAATGATCCCTGTCATATCTTATAACTTTCTCTGTGTTCTTGGTATCAGCTAGGTTAAGCTCTGCTTTTTGTGGTTATCTTTTACTTGTGTTCATGGTAAACTAATGTCTGATACTTTCTGTCGATCATAAGGAAGTATTTATAATTCAAAGGAATAAACATCATTGTAACAATACTCAACCTACAAAGGGTAGTGGTGGCACATGCTTTTCATCCCAGAAGATGATCTATACTCTCAGGAAATGAGGTAGAGGCAGGAAGATCTCCAAGTTCAAGGTCAGCCTGGTCCACAGAGCAAGTTTTAGAACAGCCAGGCATACACAAAGAAATGGTTTTAGTAATAGTAATAATAATAATAACAATGAAACAATACTCAGTTTTATGAATTATAAAATTCTAGTCTTAAAATTTTTACCATTGTCATAATAGTAATGTCACTCTATCCATGAGAGTTGCTGGAAATGACATTAGGAAAATTAGCAATAGCTGGGTAACTCAGAATTTCTACACATACCCATCACTCACACCTCTCATCCTCATGTGTATTCTGTAGCTAAGATACTATCTTTGAACAAGGCAACTGTTTTTGCAGTTTCACAAAATATATCCTTCCTTGCCAAGATCCTCAAATGTGTCATTCTCTGTTTATGACTATGATGTTATTTTATAAACTTAAATAACAATAGTGATATTAATATCATACAAGAAATGAATAAATGGAACACATAATTTTTTATAATGAGAAATAAAGATATAGAATCATTTAATTTTACTTCCAAAAATATACAACAGAAGTAGAAATATAAGATAAAGACTTAAATATGTGTTGTAAATAAAAGTTTTATTATTAAATATTTATTGTCTGAGTCATGAGACTTCATATGCATCATTCACTATTTTGAAGATAAGGTCCTTACATAAATTTAAATGCTGTGTATACATTTATTTTGTCTCACCAAAATGGCTTAGGACATTCAGGTTGGAGAGAGATGGGAAAGTGATTGCCTTGACATCTGTCAGTACATGGATTTCTAGGCTTGATGCACATGGTCTGAGCCAATCCCAGATTCCTACAAAACTCCTCCAGAGCTACAGGCTTTTCCAGCACAGTGACCTTCTCAAAGAGAGCCAAGTGTGAAGAGTACTTAAAAGGCAAATTAACTTTAGGTCTAGGTTACCTGAAAGATAGAAAATCCTTGGTTGTGCTGATTCATTCCATCTGTAGCAAAAGAAATAAAAAAGTTTGACCATGAATCAGTTCATTTACTTTCTTGAATAGTTAATGACTTCATTACTTCAGTAAGTTTCAGATATTTTCATCTTTAATTTGCTACCTTTTAAATGATGTTACTATTACAAATAAAAAAAATCACATACCAAAATTAACTAAACACAAATCTATACATTTCAATGAATATTTCAATATATTAGAATATTAATTGAGTCACTCAATATTTATTTAACAAAATAGACTACTGTGTTCAAAAAAGGTTTCCTCATAGGTGTTTCAACTATGGAGCAGTCATTGTCTAAAGCAATGTGTCTATAATGTTGTCATTAATCAACTATGGATTATTGCATTGTGATTACATGAAAATATGGGGTAGTAGTCATTTAAATACATCTCTATACTATGTCTAATGTTGATAAATGCTTTCTGAGCACAAACTGTAGAGGGAGGATGGGCTGCAGCACAGACAAGCACAAAGGAGCTGCATCCAAGGTGGGAGGGGACGTCACTGAGGTCATGATTTTGAGTGAACACTCAAATGAGTGAATCTAGGCACTGGGTTTCAAAAGGAAAAATTAAATGTGGTAATTTGTACAAAAATGCTAACAGAGATATGTTAATTGAGTGGTTATGTTAAAAAACATAAATATTTTTAGTAAATTGTGTGCTGTGAGCACTGAAATGTCTTTGGCTAAATTGATAAATCTTGCACATTCTGGATCTCTTGTCACATGGCATGAGAAAGCATAATCCGACTCAAGAACAAATATTCAAAATCCTCTGTTCAGAAAGATTACATGCTTATTTCAGATACATTTTTTTTTTGTTAATGGGACAAAAGTAATTCTTAAAATGCTGGAAAAAGAAATTACCCTTTAATGCAAATACAAAAACACATGCTAGAGAAGTTTACAAAAATATGTAAAGCTTATTTTTGCCTTATTATAGAAAGAAAGCTAAAAATAGATGAGCATGAAACATTGACTTTTATCCATCTTGAATTTTATGGAGCAACTAGAGTGATGCATCTGTCCCTTCAAATATTTATCCATCACTTCCAGACAAGTAGTATATGAGGCAATAAATAACAGATAGTAAGAACAGGAGAAAACAGTTTTTTAATGCCTTGTGCTTAAACTGTCACTCTGGCAGGAAGTAATAACTGGATGCTGCATTATTTAAGGTAAAGTAATAGACTACTTCCTTTTTCAGCCAAATTACTTGGTGACTCCTGCCTGACTCTCAGATGCCACTGTTTCCTCAGTGAAAGACTGGAGTTGTAGGTGTGATGCGATTTGATGTGACTGGCTACCAAATCCCCATGCTTCTCTCTAAGCTTCTACCCATCAGTCATCATAATGGAAAGAATTTTCTCAAATGTGAGGTGTTCCATGTGAGAGACAGTGTTGCATAATATAAATAGTACAGATGAGACCAGAATGACCTCAGCTTTACTCATTAGCTCCATGATTCAGAGTCAATTATCAAATGCCCTGTGGTTCCATTTATTTATGTATAAAATAGAAGCAGTGGCAGTGACTCAGCTGAGCAGCTCAGAAAAGTGATGTGTGTAAAGTTCTGAACCTTATTTTGGGAGCCCAACAAATAAATTCTTACTACTTAACAGATGAGTTAGAAATCTCAGAATATTCAGGCTGGAGCTCTTTAGTGTCAAGCATGGACTTCAAGTTCTGTGCCATCTTTAAGAGTTGAAGTGGCCTGTTTCCTCATTGCCCCATTTTTGTAATGTGTGTGTGTGTGTTTTCCTCCAGGAAGAGAATAGAATAATCTTCTACCTATAAAAATCTTCTGCATCAGGTGTCCATCCAATTGTAAAAAATTTTTGATTTTGAAGTAAGAGAGCAGAAAATAGAGTAACCGATCTGGGTACAAGAAGATTGTTTTGGTGGATATTGTGCCCCTTACTGACATTTTTTTTTTGGAATTGTTCATTTATTAATAGAAATTATTGTATTCAAGCATGAACCACATATTAATTCAGTAGTATTGATTTCTTAATGAGGTTGTTATAACAAACTCTCACAAACTGTGTGACTTATCCAATAGAAACTTGTTGTCCCATAGTTCTAGATGTCAATGGTCTAATTCAGCATCAGCACATGGCTTAGTCAATAAAAGTCTGATGATCTGAGTTCAGTCTTCTTCATGGAGGAAGAACTAACTCCCACAATTTGTCCTTTGACTTTAATATGCATTACATGCCATAGTACACACACGTGTGCTTGACACATAGCACATGTGCACACACGAGCACACACACATACACACACATCAGGTAAATAGATGTGAAGTTTTTTTTGTTTTTTTTTCTTTATTTTGTATTTATCAAAAAAAAAAAACAGTAAAAAGAATTAAAAAAAAATGCCGAAGAGTTAACAATAACTATACAGAGGATAATAATCATAAGCATGGCTTATCAAGGGTGGAAATGCAAATAAGATTACTACACATATATTTTCTTTGTGTTCAGCTTTCCCTCTGAATTTTTTTTTCCATCCCTGTATATCCTTATTGAAGGTCTCTTCCCCC